>JAMKCH010082082.1:0-14837 GCA_023653785.1 Ophioderma brevispina
ACAAGCTCTTCACATGCTACGACAATTCGTCTACCGGACTGACTACGACGACGTATACGGGCCGCACCGCGTAATTACCCTTTGGTTAGGAACTGATTTTCACATGTTGATTCAGCTGACGGGACGATAGATTGACTACCCAGTTACTTTTATCACTGGCCACTGCTTATATAGTTGTCAACAGCGATATCAGTCTCAACACACTGATCTTTCGTTCTTAATCGCGCCGAAATTTTGCAATTTGGCGGTCTTCACTCGTTAGTTCCATTGGTGAAAAATAACAAATAGTTCGAATACGACGACAAAAATGCCACGGGCCTTTTAGGGTTAGGTCAGGGAAGCCACTCGCAACAGAAATCGTAGTTACCAATCCACTCGGGCTCGCCCTCGTGAATCACGTACTGATAATCATCTGTTTCTCGTGGTTTCCTTTGCTCAAGTAAACAGCAATTTCACAGTCGAGTATTTTCCTCTCCCCATTGCCGCACAAGCCGCTTGTAATAAAAATTGAGACTTACACGGACTTACTGCTTCAGGAACAGAATCGGCGTTATTCTTATTATGATGAAATGATAGCAAAATAATTTTGGAGGGTCTAATTTTCATTTAAATCACTAAGTCGCCGTCAAGTAACTTCCGGTGGTATTTGCCCTGACATTGATGTGAGAAAAAAGGAATTAAGATTTGCTAGCACTGATTGATGTCTGATTATGATTCGTTCATGACAACAGCGGGAGTTTGACAGTGGTTCAAATCGCACAAAGCTCAGCTCCTTTTCCGCATTCAATGATGAGTGCTGCGTTGGCATCACTGACGTATTTTGACGGCGAGTATAGGGGTCCTTTGCCGACTTTCTTTTCCAATATAACGAATGACATGAATGTAGCGTACAGAGTCCTGTGTTGCTCAATCCGCTTTACTCACCACCTATCAAAGCAAAACCACGAAAATTAGGTCCTTCTGGTACTGGTCCAGTGTCCATTGAACGCTGATTGATTTTTTTTGTTATTGTCTCTCTGCACTAAGCTGACTTTGTCATCACCTTCTGGCGATACACTAGTTTATAATCTGTAATTCCTTTAAATGAAATGTTTGACAATTTTATGTTACAGCATGGCAAAATAAATAAAGTAACAAACAACAGTACGTGCCACGATAGACGGTATTTGTTTAAACACAAAGGCCGTATTCTCAAACGAGGTTTAACGCTAATAATCACTGCGTTAACTGCATTTACAAAAACGCCCACAAAAGAAAGGCAATTCTCAAAGCATGGTTCAACATTAAAAAAACGCTGTTTAAATTTAGCCGAACATCGTTAAACATGTCTCAAAACGTTGAAAATTAAACTACTTAGTTCTCCAGGTAACAGGATGTATATTTATTAATCTAATCCCTTGAGGTGGCCAGCGCACGATAGTGTGAAAAAAAAAAACCATGTTGCGCTTGGGCCCGGATTCGAACCGGCGAGCCTCGTATTACATGCACGACTCTCTAACCGACTGAGCTATCAGCTGGTCGGTAAAGAGCGATCGGATATCATCTAATAGGTTTAGGTTCGCAAGGTTTGTCCTTCGCTTTCCTAGAAGATAGCATCAGAACTGTCTATTTAACATATACGCTTATATTTGTTTTGAAATTTAAACTATTAGTTCTCCCCAGGTAGACAAGGATGTTATTAATATTATTAATCTTTCCTGCAGGTGGCAGCTCACATAGTGTTTGTTGAAAAAAAACAACCCCATGTGCCTTGGCCGGATTCGAACCGGCGATCCTTCGTATTACAGCACGCCGCTCTAACCGACGAGCTATCAAGCGGGGTCGGTTAATTTAGAAGAGCGATAGATATCATCTATAGGGTTAGGTTCGAAAGGTTGCCTTGCGCTGCTCCTAGAGGTAGCATCAGAAACAGTATATTTAAACATATCCGATGATATTGTTTGAAAGTTAAATATTGTTCTCCAGGTAGAACAAGGGTGAATGTTTTATTAATCTTTTTCCTGAGGTGCAAGCCGCACGATAGTGTTGAAAAAAAAAAACCCATGTGCGCTTGGCCGGATTCGAACGGCGACTTCGTATTTACAGCCACGACGCTCTACCGACTGAGCTATTCAGCTGGGCGGTAGTGAAGGCGGATAGATATCTCTATAGCTGGTTAGGGTCGAAGGGTGTCCTTCGTTACTAGCGGCTAGCATCAGAACTGTATATTTAACATATAGGCCTACGATTATATTTGTTTTGAAATTTAAAATACTTAGTCTCCAGGTAGACAAGGATGTATTATATTAATTAATCTTTCCCTGAAGGTGGCCAGCGGCCATTAGTGTTGAAAAAAAAAAACCCCCCATGTGCGCTTGCCGGATTCAAACCGGCGACCTTTCGTATTACATGCACGACGCTCTAACGACTGAGCTAATCAGCTGGGTCGTTAGAAGAGCGATAGATCTCATCTCTATAGGTGTTTAGTGGAAAGTTGTCCTTCGCTTTCCTAGAAGATAGCATCAGAACTGTATATTTAACATATAGGCCTACGATTATATTTGTTTTGAATTTTTTTTTGTAAAAACTACTTTTCTCCAGGTAGACAAGGATGTATTTATATTATTAATAATATTTGTATGGTTGTTATTATGTCAATAAATTCCCGAAAAAAAAACCCATGTGCGCTTGCCTGGATTCGAACCGGCGACCTTCGTTATTACATTCACCGACTCTCTAACCGACTGAGCTATCAAGCTGGTCGGTAGAAGGCGAGAGATATCATCAATAGGTGTTAGTTTCGAAAGTGTCCTTCGCTTTCCTAGCCGATATCTCAAACTGTATATTTAACATATACGATTATATTTGTTTGAAATTTAAACTACTTAGTTCCCTCCAGGTAGACAAGGATGGTTTATATTATTAATCTTCCCTGAAGGTTTGCCAGCTCACGATGTGTTGAAAAAAAAAAAACAAAAAAAAAAAAAACCTAACACCTATAGAAGATATCTGTCGCTCTTCTACCGCCCAGCTTGATAGCTCTCGGTTAGAGCGTCGTGGCAGTAATACAAGTCTCCGTTTCGAATCCCGGCCAAGCGCAGCTCATGGGTTTTTTTTTTTTTTTTTTTTTTTTTTCAACCTATCGTGCGCTGGCCAACCTTCAGAGGAAAATTAATAATATATAACATGTCTAAAACGTTTGTTAAACTTAGACTCTCTTTCCTAGTCCATTAGTTGTTTCTTCTCGTCCATTTTCTTTACCTGTGCTCTATTTTTATGCCCGTGTGTATATCTTTATAAAAAATCAGATAAGCGTACACACAGTCGACAGAACATGTACACAGTTTTGGATGGCGCGAGGTGGGTTTTGTCTCCACCTGAGCAATTCTAAGCCCTACATACGCGCATTCTTGAAATTTACGCTTGGCGTCCTGGATAGCAGTTACAACTACGGAAGGCATATCTGACCTATAAATTGTTCAGGGCGTGAGGACCAAGCGCACGTGAAGAGAGCTAAAGATATATTCCAAACAGTTCAAATGGGCTGATTATATTTACGAAAGCGTTTAAAAATAAAAACCGGGATTAGAAACCACGACTTGTTCCGAAACAAATATTTTAACCTGCGTTTTTTTAACTGTGCGTTTAGCTAACACAGTTAAGGCCTAACCACCGTTTATTTTAAACATCGTTTTGTAGCTACGGCCCGAATACATTAACGTCTAATATGGCAGCCTCATCTCCATACTATTTGAGCGAACATATACCGGCCTGTCATGGCGTAGCCTAGGGGAGAGGCAGATATGGGGCGCTGACATGACGTTGGGGAAAATAAAATTGACAAAGACGGAGAGCTCTCACAAAGGTACTGCACATGCTCAAAACTCGAGCTTCGGGAGATCGCGCCCCTGGACCCCCATCCCCCCCTGCCAGAGGCAATATAGCTTCATTTGCTTTATTATAATAAGATAACTTAGAGCTCTCTGAAGGCACTCAGACATACTAAAAAACCAGAAAACCCCTCGAGCTTCCGGGGGGTGCGCCCATGGCAGTAATAGATCACCTCTTCATGATAAAAGGAGATAACTGAGAGCTCTCGAAGGCACTCAAACATACTAAACCCCCGCCGATCTTTTCCGGGTGTTTCGCTACTCCTAGACCCCCGCCGGGCAGTTGTATCTCTGCTTCAATGGTTTTGAGATAACTTAGAGCTCTCCAAAAGCACCAAAACAATCAAATAAAAACCCGACGCTCTCCTGGCTTTCCGCCCCATGGACCTACGCAGGCACAGTGCAATTTTTTACCCGTAGGAACAACATTTCGTACAGTGATGTACTATCGTTGACCTATCACGCGTTTGACGTCATCGGCGATCGCAACAGAGTCATTGATAAAAAATTGCCAGAGCTTTCAATCAGACAACTACCGTTATGGCTAATATTACCCACAATTCATTATTCCAAGATGACAGAAATGGGCCATAACTAGCGATAGATTCTCTGTTTTTAAGTGATTTCAAACCGGCGGAAAAATCTATTTTTTAACATTTTTTTTCTGCCATCAGTTTTAGTGCATACTTTGACAACTGGTTATAATTTTGTTAAAGCTCAGAATCTGATCAATTGGTGTGTTTTTTCTTTCTTTTTTTTCTTTTTCTGTTTCTTAATAAAAACGTTTGTAGTATCGTACTGTTTTTTTTTTGTTTTATTACCGGGGACTTGTGTGAGTTGGACTGGCAATAGAAAATTTTTTTACGCAGATACTAGAAAATTTGTCCGGATTTGACGTTTTTCCGGTAGAAATATTCAACTTTCTTCTGACCTTTGGGTGTTTTATTAGATAAAATATCCGTGTGATGTTTTTCGCGTACGATAGATTAGCTTTAGAGCAGATGGAAAAATATAGAAAAAAAAATTTTGGTGCAAATAATAATATTTAAATAATTTATACATCAATATCAATAACCAGAATTCAGAAATGATTTGCCACAATTTTTTACTGTGGGGATACAGTAAAGGGGGTGGACTGAGTTTATACTTGGTAACTTTTAGCCTTACAATCATCTCAACATATGCCACTTCTTTTTAATAATTACAATATTTTGTATTTTTGTTTGTTTGTATTATTATTATTTATAATGGGGGAATTCTTAGCCTATTTTTTGTGAGAATACTGAATAATTCAAATATTTCAACTACCCCCGTCTATAGTTTTGGATTATAGCAATATGGATCATTATTTTTTTATCAGCATGGGTAAATTTGCAACTGTTGGCAGGGGCAGTATATTCATCTGCTTCGAGAATGAGATATCTGAGGAGCTCTCTGAAGACATCAAACACCCTAAAACCTGGATCCCTCCCGTTATTGCTCACGCTACGGCCCTGACCCCGCCAGGGCAGTATAATTCATCTGCTTCTGATGATTAGATAACTGAGAGCTCCCTAATGCACATACAACATGCTAAAACCCGCGAGCTTTCCGTGGCTCTCCGCCCATAATCCCGCAATGACTTTACCCTCTGGACCACATAGGGGTCCCGAAGGCGCGCCCCTGAAGCCCACCCGTTATTGCTCAACGCTACGCCGCTAGGGACGGCCACTTTTTAGCACCTGCCCCATTTCCCTCCGGCGCCACTGTGAAGTTTTTTTGCTTATGAGGTGGTCTTGATGATTTGCAAAAAACAGACAAGAGCAAAATACATTTGACGAGATGTTGATTACGTAATGAAGTCTAATAATCTCGCCTTTCTTTCTTTCTAGGGCAATATGAAACAAAGAGTAAACTTAACATGACTGTGTCTCGAAAGGACCGTAACTCTGCCGGATGCCGTGTTTTATATTTTGTGACCCCCAAATGACCCCCATATGAACCGCAATTACCCCATATAACACCTTTCACGCATTATTTTTATTAAGGTCTAAAGTTCTTGATATGCGTAAGTCACAAGAGCATCTGTTGGAGGAGAAGCTTTCACGTGTAACATAATTAATGTATTTGATCCCTAAACCATGGGTCCCAATGAATGGTTCTAATTGACTTTTATTGACCTCTTAATCAATTTCCTGTAGGATGGTTAAAAACAGATTTCTATTTGACCTGCTTCCTTTCTTTATTAACCTCCAGACACGTAATTAGGTTTCTTTCTTTCCGTTTAACATTGTTATTTGATAATAGGCTGGGTTTTTTTGAAGACAAATAAGACAGCCTGCTCTCCAAATATTTTATATAATATACCTAAGACCTGGAGGTCAAGATTGACCCTAAAATAGACAAATCTGAAAAATCAAGAAAAAAAATGATTTTTTTGTTTACAAAACAGGACATTTCTCAAAAAGAATAGCCAAATTGATAAATCTGCAAAACTGAAACATAAGAAATCAGCAGGGTCGGTCGGGGCCGTAACCACACGTTTTTTTAGACGGGTTTTTTTTTTTTTTTTTGGCCCTAGTAGAAGGCTTATTTGCTATGTATAAATACACTTTACGCACTAATCTATACAAACAGTTTTGAACTGTTGCTTTCTTACTCTACTTTGTGAAAACATATTTTTATCAATTTCCCGGTCAATTTCACGTTCGATTTGGACGCACGACGTTTCTCCTTTTTAATCTTAAAACTCTGGCATACTGAACGGTATATCCAAGAGCCTGTGCCCAGATTTCCGCTTGTAATACAGAATCTGTAAAATTGGGACTGCACGCCCCTTTCTGGAGTGGGAGGTACCAGATGGCCTAACCTGAACATCCTGTCGGCAATTCTTTAACATTCGATTACAAATGCAGTGCAACTCTACTGAGAGGCGTCGCAGAAAAAGTCGTGAAGAAATCCTCTATCAATATAGCGATTCCCCAAAACACCCGTGTCAGATTAAGTAAAAGTTATAGTGTGGTCAAGTGGCCTGGATCGATTGAAATTAGAACAATAAAAGCAAACATAGACATTCGTGTTTCTCAGCTTTCTAATTCACTACATTAAAGGAATGTAGGGGGCCGCCATGACACCAAGACCCTGGATGATTTTGACCCAGATTTCTTTCTGACATTCCTACATGACCTAGGTGACCCGCTTTTGACCCAATTGTTTAAGTTCGATAAATGACGTTACTGGCCTTGACTCTAATATAACATTTAGCCGTAGGTTACAAACGGCATGGATAGACATCATGATTAAACTACAACTGTTGCCACTCTAAAGTGGAATAAAATAAGTATTTACTATTTTTATGGACTGGTTCTTACAGTGCGAGTTATTTATATTATCTAGTGTGCATAAATCGCAACACTGCTTGATTGATCGACTCTTCCAACATATCACCATGAAATTGTCCACACTTAAACCCTTTATACGAACTGTTGTTCCTTATCCTGAAAGGAAAGGGGGCATTTGAAACAGCAGATTTAAAGATTTTGTTTACATTTTTTCACCCATGTCGTTACAATAACAGATTTTGGTGATTTCAGGCATCCAAATGTTTATATGTATATCATTCAATTATAACGGTATGGCCACCCCTAGCATTAATCAGTTGCGTCCAAGACTCGCGGCATACTTTCCACAAGGTTGTTATGATGTCATGAGCAGGGCGTCCCACTCATCGGTCAGAGCCTGAGCTAACTCCCTGTATAGCTTGAGGAAGATTGCCCCTGTCACTGATGGCTCGGCGGCCTAGGCATCACAGCATGCTCGATAGGGTTTCATATCAGGAGATGCCCGGCCATGTTATCTGTTCAACTCCCTCGGCCTCAAGAAATCGTCTCACTACAAGCTGCCCTGTGCGGCCTGGCGTTGTCGTCTTGCAGCCCCGAAAATTGTTTGTCAGAAACTCTTCTTGCCTGTGACTTCCAGAAGGTACAGTAACACGACGGCGTTCATGTTTCCATCTGGCCCCACCAGTGACGTTTTTTCTTCCATCAAGAATACCGTCATACCATCACTAACAGCCGCCACCCCCCACCTTGATCGAATTCCTGAAAAAAATAAAACATTTTCCCCTCGGAGGTTCTTCGTAACGTATCGACGACCCTTTTTGTCTTTTTCAGCTTAATGTCAAGGATGTACAGCTCCATCGTCCATAAAACAACATGTCGCCATGGTCGACAGTAATCTTCTATGGCCCCTACCCATCGAAGTCGAGTAACTCTGCGGTGAACGGTTAGTTGGTCATTCGTCTTGCCTCTTGTCACTATGTTGAAGGGTCTCCGATTTAAAACAAGTTTGGCGGGAACGTTGATTCCATAGTTGTCTTCTCCCCAAACGACGAAGACGGCTCATTGGCATTTTCCCGGACTCAACGGCAAGATTAATCAGTCGGCGATCACTCTTCTTGGTAGTCCATCGTGGTCGTCCTGGAGTTTTCGGCGTGGCCTCAAATTACCGCACCTCTCTCGATTATGTCTGACAGATTTTTTTAGACCGTACTCAGCGATATCCCTGAGGATCAGCGACTTTAATTTGTTTGTACCCTTCCGTCGGAGTGCAAGCATTCTTCGGTGTATTGACAAATGCGGTGTGGACGAGGCATAGCCTCGGGAACCCCTGGGTCAATTTTATTGTAAGGTAACAACCAACTCTGAAAAACGAGGGCTTGTTGCACACAGACTTGGAGCAGGAAAGGGAACAAACCACAGATTTCCTAGGCCTTTTAAAACCAAAACCTCCCAACAAGCATTTTTACGAATCAAAATTATGCATTAGATTCACTTCACCTGGGAAGTGATACTTATTAGGTAATCATTCACCTACTTTAATGATTACTGAGGCGTTAAATAAAATACGTTTTAAGATTGGTCTGAAAAAAAATTAATTCCTGGACATGTATGGAGCAACAGTGTTTGAATGGGTAATGTACCTGCTTTCTGTAACGAATAAAGTGCAACATACTTATGAGTGCCGCTATATTCCTAATACTAAAATTATAGTAAGGAGCTGTTAACTCTCGTCTACCGAAGAGGGTGGGTCGCCCCCCGGCCCCCTTCAGGTTTTTTGTCCCCTGCTTGCTCACACGCCCCTTTTTTGGTGCCCAATTCTTTAATGTAATTGGCAATTGACAATTTTTGCCGCTTCATTTCAACCAAAAACAAACTTTCCCCCCCCCCGGGGTTTAGGAAAGGTAAAGGGTATTCCCAAAGTGATGGAGGGGGGGGGTAAACCCTCCTTCGGGAGAGAAGTACCAACATGCCTAGCGCAACACCGGCATATTGCAGACTCTTGATTTTGGTACCATAAGCTATGTCCTCCTCGTCCAATGAACCATCATGAGTCCTTAACATGCATGGCATTACGTCAAATGACGTCATAATTTCGCATGTCAGCAAAACTTTCATTTCCATAACAACAGGGTAGAATGGCGAAAGTTCTATGTTTCGCCCAAAGTTTAAAATATCCCTTTCTTCAATGGGTTTTTTATTCACTTGATTGGAAATGACTAGTTTTATATAATTAGGTCATTTCTGCTATAATAATGTTTTCGATCGCTAAATTGCGAAATATCAATTTCCACCCTAATTCAGTCATTTCATAATTTCCTTCCCAATATATTACGTCATCAGTGAGTCATATGGGGGTGTTGGGACTTATTTTGAAATTTCCAGGAATACCGAGTTCCGTAACGAAAATCACCGGGGAGTTTTGTACAAAAATGATCAGGTGACGAGGGGTTATTAAGCCTGTGGGGACTTTTCATTTTAAAAAGTTGTTTTTGGGCCGAATCCGGTTGAGAAGTAATCATTGTCCGGCAGGTATCATAGTCCGGGCTCCATAGCGACAACGGAATAAATCGTGAAACTAACGTTGCGTGGCAGTGTCACTGAATCGATTGCCCCATTTTTCACCATTGTTCCGGACGGTGAGCCCGGATGACAACTCCTGCCACACCGGCTTGCATAAGTGAAGGTTTCCGAATCCCTTCCCCTAACCTCCTTAAATGGCTTTTATGAATTTTGGACGAAATTATGCTTCCAGAACTATATAATCGTCCCCTTTAGAGCCAGAACTGTCTATGTCCAAAAATGAATTTTGAGATAGACAATTTTAAAGTTTTGTTAGGCTACAAAAATAGAAATAAAGTATAAAAAAGTACTGAACATAAGGAATAATTAGTCAATCTCAAGGTTATTGCTACTTATACTTTTTCAAAGTTTTTTTTTTTCTATTGGCCTCAACACTCGTTAATATCCAATGGAAGGTCGAAAAATTCCAAAATGGACATAGACAGTTCTGGCTCTAAGGGACGATATTGGCCCATATGGTCCTGGAGCATAAGTAATCTGGAGCAATATTCTTAAGATCAAAGTTCAAAGCACATGGTCCCGAGAGCATATTTGCCATATGCTCCTGGAGCATTTTACTTAGAGTATTTCTCCACTTCTTCCCTGGAGCATATTTTGCCATATGCTCCTGGACATTGTGGAATTTCCATAGTTCCAGGCGCATATATCAGCATATTCAAATATGCTCATGGAGCATAGTTGACGTAATATTTTTTTCTCAGATTATTTAGGCTCCAGGACCATATCTCCAGCAACCATCTGCACCATTGGTCGCTGGACATAATTCTGACCAAAATCTCAACGCCTTCCGCATGCAATGGACACAGGCAGAGGAGGAGGGAGATCGAAGGAACGTGCTGTTAATGAGTAGTGACGTGTTAGGCACCTTCAGTGGTTTTCTTGACCATAATAAAATAAAACACATTAAAAATCAGCTTTTGGACATATCCCTAACGCCCCTTTATATACATTCAAAACCCACCTGACAAAAAAAAATCACGGAGCAGACCCCAGTCTTGGGTAAGTGGAAATTACTCATAGATCTCACAACAAAAAATACCGCTACCTCACTTTTTGCGGTGATTGTCAGATTTTCCTCTATGGACGTTAGGGATGTATAGAAGTGAATAGGCCTATGTATTGATAAAGTGCAATGTGGTTATTTTAAAATAAAAATACGATTTTCTCAGAACTATGAAAATTAGATTTAGGCCCTTTTGAAAATCAGCTCTTCATACATGTATATTGTGGCAACGAATTGCTAATGCTTCCAGCTATAGTAAACAATCGGTTAATAAAGTAACTTACTGAATTCAGAGTGAGAACATGAGAAGGTGGTTTGGCAAAGTTTGGATCCCATCTACAACGCACATTGTCTCCATCCATGTCAATAACTATACGAAAGATAAACTTATCTTATAAAATGATTATGAAACCAAAATTCATGGGTCAGTGTCTACTTCATTTTTAAATTTTCCTGCTTTTGGGTTTAGCTATTTAATGTAATTATCTTGTGGTGTGTTTTATATATTTTTGCAGTTATTAACAGCTTCTTCAATCTACTTTTGTATTTGTTTTTTTTTTCAAACATATTTTAGAACCAACATACGTAACTGCATGCCCACATCCTAATAGTGGTAGGATACATTTCTCTCGGATGTTTTGAAAATGACTCAAGCTAAATTGTAGTAAAATTATAGTAAGGAGACCAAAAATACAGCAAGTAAACTTGCGTCATCCCCCCGTCAAGATTCCACCAAAAAGTAAAAATATACATAGACTTAAAGGTGGTTGTTCCGATTTATGTGTATTGTGTTCTCTACTTGATATGAGAGCCTGGCACTTGCACATACACCCCATCAAGTACCGTGGGAAACAAACTTGCGGTTTTGATGGTAGACGCAATAATGCATGTTGCAAAGCCCTATTCAATACTGTGCTAATAAAGTGGTTAACCACTAAAACGGCGGTTTTTTGTTTATATCTTGGGAATGAAATGGATTCGAGGGCTCAAATTTCAGGACGACAATGAGAAAAATACGGCCTTTCATCTGATATCAAAATCGATACTACTTCCGGGTAAATCAGGCGGTCCCAAGACGATCGGAACACGCCCCTTTAAAGGCTGACTCAGAGATTTTGAAATACAACTTTTTCGTGTATTCATTAAAATTGATTAGCTAGAACTAAAGATAGTCATATTAAATTGCTCAATTCCAAGTTTTGAGATGAACGATTGTTCGTTTGATGCAGTAAACATTTATGTGGGTGGTATAAACAGTGTCATAGGATCTGTGTGAACAAAAATTCCGGATCTCGGAATTTTTCATAACCAAGTGGACGATTTTTAGAGGAGAGCTTCGATTTGAGCGTTAGTTATTCAGACAGTGATTAGTATGGTGGACAAGCATTATGTACATGGCAAAAAACTCGTTTGTTTTTGAAAATTGAGGGCGCCCTCCTCTGAAATCTCTGAGTCAGCCTTTAAGGAGGGGTTTAGGTTTTTTTACACACGCCAATTTTGCTATTGCAATTTCTTTGACTTCAATAGGTTACATAATATGCATGTTGTATAATCAATATTTTCATCACCATTTGAGAGAGTGAGCGAAACGTAATAAAAAAAATTCAAAAAAAAAATTAATTTGGCTCAAACTAGGAAATCATTGTTCAGTTTATTTTAAAATTAAATTATTCATTTATGATGCATTAAAACATCTATAGTCTCAGGGCAAATAGGGATGATCTATTGGTTAAATTATTTTAAATAATTGTCTAAATATCACTAGGTGAGTGATAATACAGAAATTTACTTTTAAAAAAACAGTAAAATTTAAAATTTCAAGTTGGGGGTTTGAATCATAATGAATTTAATTTAATGTGTTTAAAGAAATTAATTTTGGAAAAAGCTTGAAATCTTGTGATCATAATAATAAAAAAAAGCTTAAGGTGAGCACTTTACATACAAATGTATACAAAAATGCATCGCACGTGCGAGACTTTTTGCCTTGCTTAAATCGAGCATAAAATTTTTAACGGATGTGCTATGTACCTCCTCAGTCTGCACCTCCTTACTCCTCAATACTAAATTATAATCCCAATTAAGCTAGTAGACTCAATTTTTTTAGACAGCTCACCCAGTCTTTTCCCACTAAAACCTAGCAAATATGTTTCTACATATTAGAATGGGTTCGAAAATGATAAATAATTAACACCTAATGCACCAAGCTAAATTTCCGTAGGCCCGGGGTGGGGGGGACCCACCCATATAACCACTTTCCCATGGGAGTTTGATCATGAAACTAACACCAGTAAAAATGGGTCACGTAAAAACCACAAACTAGTAGGGTATGAACGAGAATCCCATTCTAAAAGTTTTGGGGAAGAAGGTTTGAAAGATTTTTTTCTATCGTTTGAAGGGTGCTGAATCAGAATTTTTTGGGTTCCAACCTCTGGGAAATGTTTTTTTTTAATTTAATTAAGAAATAAGGGGTAAAAGTTTTTCAGGGGTAAATTTGAAATCAAGTCAAATTGTGTTTACCAAATGTCACACCAATGTATTGTCTCATTATAAGGATTAAAAAAAGGTATCGTTTTCTAGGTTCCGACCTTCTAGTTAAACAGTAATCCTATTAAAGGTTCAAGGTCTCCTGGGGTAAACGTACCTAGTGCTCTATTGCTCCGATTTCTGTGGTTTGAAACCGGGTCCAAAATTGTTCGTACTGCTAAATAACAATTTTGGCATTTGGTTTCGTAATTCATAGGGCAAAATGTAAACAAGGATCTACAGGGTCCCAATAGGGGTCCCAACTTGACCTAAATTGTATACAGACTGTCACGGACCAGAATTGAAATTGATTTTCGCTTCAGTATGACCAGGTCAATAATTTGACACCGATTTTTCAACAAAAATTTGAGCACTGGATTTTTTTTTTGCCCCAGAATGAACCTTGACCTTATCAGGGCGTAGCCGAGTAACTAAAGGTCGGAACCTATACAAACTATACTTTCTTTTTAATCCATATATTGAGACAAATAATTTGTGTAACATTTAAACCAATTGACTGATTCAAATTTTACCCCTGGAACACAATTGTTACCCCCTTTACTTTACAAGTTCCCCACATTTTCCCAGAGTTGGACCCAAAATTCTAATTCAAGTATCCTTCAAACTAGTAAAAACCCTCTTCAAACCGTCTTCCCCAAACTTCTAGAATGGGATTCTCGGTCATAACCCTACGAAACCCATAGAAAAATAAAAGTCCGAACTTTGCCATTTGGCAATTTGAAAATGTCCCACTTCACCGAAAAAATGGTTCGCAACACTTTGAACCAAAATAATTGATTATTTCCTACTCAAGCAATAACCAATTGAATATATTGCACCATATAGCACAAATTTATACCATCTTGTATTTTTTCTTCTCAGAAGTTCCAACTTCACCTTGGTCTTTCCTAGACTTACACAGTTATAGGACATCATTACAAACTCAAACTTAATGCTCTCAGCACTATAAAGGGTTATTTGTACGTACTTAACTAATTACTAATCTGACCGCCTAATCCCCGATAAATAACTTTAATTTTTCATCCCGTTAGTGCCCAAGGGGGGTGTGGGGCTTCCCTCCCATCCAAGTACCTCAACCTAGTAATGTGTTAATTAAAAACCGGGGGGGGGGGGTACTCGAAACATCAGACCCCAGAAACACTACCGAAAACCTCAACCCGTAAGTTTTGCAAAAAAAAAAAAATTACTTCCGGATCTGGAGTGTTTCTAGGTCTAGGTCCTGTTGCTTTTCTAGGTCCTAATGTTTCGAGACTCCCCCGGTTGTGTTTTCGAAACAACCAACGTCAATTTTGAAGTTTGGCGCCTGTGTAAAAGCTGTTATATTGTAAGGGTTTTGGTTATCTGAATACTATAGACAGTTTAAATGTTTACGTTCTGAGTCGGGTCACGTGACCCGGAAGTAGCTTCTCGCAGGCAAAACATTAGAGGTCACTGTAATAGTAGATCGGTTGAGTTTTAATTTATTATCGCATAACACGCTTTGAATTTCACCATAAATATGCTCTACTTATTATATTTACT
>JAMKCH010082089.1:0-10574 GCA_023653785.1 Ophioderma brevispina
GAAAACGGTCGAGAACAGTACGGTTGAATGGGGATGGTGTCCATGTTTGCAAAGCGCGGTCAGGGTTTGTGACGTATTCCCACCTTCCGGAGAAGCGTTGAAGGGTTCTGGTTGCTTGGGGTCGTGCAGAAGTTGTACACCGATTTTGAGGCCCAGTCCTCTAGGGTAGCTCCATGCAGGGTTGGTTTTCCTGTAAGCCCAGGTAATGCTATGACTATTAAAGTCGCCAGCATAAGCAAGGTGCACCATAAGTGTAGGAGAGTCTGCTGAAGCCGATGGTTAGGGGATTGTAGAATGGTGACATGAAACCTGCATTTGTAGTGCCCTTCCAGGGTGGAGTCGAGGGGTGAAAGTTGAAATTGTTTTCCATTTGGGCTGAGTTACTAGCATAGGTGGCAATCCCATGGGTAGCACTCTTGGTGTGTGCAGCTAGGGTGTAGACGCAGATGTCAGAATGGATTAATTGGTTTAGCGTGTGTCTCTTGGAGGGAATCGCAGTGAACTTAGGGCGGGGTTTGGTTAGGTGTGAGGTGTTCGATATGTTTATCTTGGCCCTAGTGAGACCTTCCACGTGTAATTGGAGCACTGAGAGGCCATCTGACTTGACATCTGGTGATGCCTGCCCGCATAAGGAAATGTGTGCCAGACTGGCACAGATAGTGTCCTCTGCACGGGGAATGATTAAAATACAGTGTGATAACAGACAACAGTGACATGAAATAAAAAGACAACAGTGTTAGCGGGCCTCAGTGATTAGCATTCGCACTGAAAAAACTCAGTTAACGCGGGTTCACCACGAGGGAGGTTGATAATCTTGAACCCAACAGTCAAAACTGTACATGTATATCGCAGCCAATTTCGAATAAGAGTAGATGAAAACCCCTGACTGTACCAATCCGCCCAACCTCAAAGCGGGCCATGTAGGAGCGTCAGTAACATGGATACACGCGGGCCCTGGATCAGCCTTACTCAGTTAATAATCCTGTCACCACCAACCAAGATATTACCAATGGAATTGTGGATCGATAAGAAGAGGTGTGAATCTCTGTGGCTCAAGAGAACTATATTTGCAAACAGGGTTCCCCGTACCACATCTCACATATGTCAGAGGATTGAGAGTCCGACCATACACAAAGGGTTTTGTGATTTCGAGCCCTGCTGCGACCAATGTGTTTCCTGCGATAGGCCCTTTACCTCCAATTACTCCTCTTCATTCCGGTGTAAATAGGTAACGGAAAAGTTGGGCGGCATTCAGACTGAGAATATACACAGAGCGACTCTGGTTAATGCCAAAGAGGGGAGGGCAATTGGTGCACGAGTGGTGCAACGAGCTTGATCAGCACGATATTTTTCCCTTTTTTTATTATCATAATACAGTGTTAGTGAACGGGTATGTCCCAGCATCAATGCAGAGGCATATGTATCACAGGTTTAACAATTTGCAGGATTTTTTGTGAAAGTTTCTCTCCGCATTGGGCATCAAAATGTTGTTTGCATAACAGAGAAAAAATATGGGGTCGGTGTTGGAGTTTTTTTCGATCTTCACAATGTTTTACTCTAAAATGAAACAACAAATCATGCTACTATTTAAAGCTTTTTTCAATTGATTCAGCAACATATCTTTTATTTGACTTGTTTAGCTTATTTGTTTCTTTGTTTTGCAATTTTTTTCATCTTTGTGTTGGTAAAAAATGTTGGTTTTTTTTTTTTTTTGAGGCCAAATCATGGGTTGGTTGGCAGATTTTGCTTATTTTGTGCTAATTGGAATAAAAATTTCGAATTTATTTTTTAAGGGGGTTTGACGTGTGATTGTTACGCGCAAGCTGTTCTGAGCTTTGAGCGTTCATTTAGCACCCAGTCGTCACAAAAGAAAGGCTTTGCATTTTGAGGTGCGAAAGTTACACGCACAGATATGTGGATCTCTGTTGCATTTTCTTTGCGTTTATTCGCGCGAGAATTAAAAACAAAAACAAATTGCTCAATCTGAGAGGTACCTCTGCGCTGCTTTCAGGTGCGAATCTCTACGCACGTTCACTGCTTTGCTGCGTTACCGAATGGCGCAATTTCTTGCGGCCCAACGAGCCACCCCAATGTTTAAAAAGACTAAAAATTTGTTTGTTTTTAGGCATTAATGGAAAAGTCGGTGCCCTCATTTTTTATTCAAAAATTTTGAAAGAACGAATCGGGACTCAAAATATTTAGAAATGCAAAAACTTTTATCGAGATGTTTTTATTTTGTAGGCGATTCAACCGTCAATTTTGATTTCCCCATTTAAGACTGGTGTTTATAAAGTGACACCATACCTTTTTTGTTTGGCGATAGCTCAAAAACAAAGTCGGTGACCCCCCATTTTTATTTTAGATTCTTAATCCGCACCGTTGTAAACACCATAATGTAATTTGGACCAATTTTATCGAGTAGTTCACTAAACACGGTCAAACCCCTTAGGGTCGGTCAGGTTACGGCAACATACCTTACAGGAAGTGCGTTCATCATTGCATTATCATAATGGCATTCAGAGGGAATGTGATTATCAGTGAATTGCTAACAAAAACGGTTCAAACTCAAGGAGCATAACAAGAATTAAGATGGCCCACAACTGTGGTTTAATCCATATTTCACTGCGAAATATGCAAATGAGCTGATTACAATTATACTGTACAAACAGTATACGTGCACATGTGCTACTTGTAATCATGTTCTACACAGTTGCAATATTAGAAGTTCATTGAGTATTCAGGTTTATAGACGGAGTGATTAATGATTTGTCTGGAAAATACGCAATGACGCATTAATATTCATTACCATTCCCACACAGTATACCGCACATGACATCCTCATGTAATATCACCCTGGCCATGTTGACAAACCGTTCATTGACTATATGGTTTAGTCTGTAGAGTAGTGGTATTAATGAAATTTTCTTTTCTTGAAAATCTGCAAATGATATTTATATCAACCTGTCCAAAAACGTATGCTCTATGTAGTGACCATCCGACTACAGGTAGAGGCCACCATAACTATCTGATAAATTCAATAGAGGCCCTCCACAACATGGTTAAGGGTGCCAAAAATTACTTTTTGAAAAAAATATGAATATAGGCAATCCATGGCACCTATTAGTGCAGTCTGTGAGTTAAAGAGACAAGGCACATTTGAAAATAAGTGGTCCTCAAGATTTGTCAAAACGATATTTTTGCATTGTTGTAAGCTTTTTACATACATAGTCCTAACCTGAAATTATTAGCGATCAATCATCAACCCATTTACAGAACAATTTTTATAATTAATACTCCAGAGTCATTATTCAGCAGACAACAGCAATGGCGTTTAAACAAAAAATGCATGGCGGCTGAGTTGATGATTCCGACAGCAACCCACCCCTGTTTGACCGGTCCTTTGAATTTGTGTTTTAATATCAATAGGTCTATTGATTCATGTAGTAGACACATTTGTTGAGTAAAGGTCCATGGCCCAGATCGCTAATAGCCAGCCTCGCTCCACGAAGCTCCAGATTTTACGGAAGTGGTCAACATTCGTTATCAGAAGAAAGCTACGATTTTCCTCATTTAACCCCTGTGAAATCGTTAGAGCCAAAGGATGCTTGGTTTGGAATTATGAGCAAAAATGTAACCATTTTTGTCGACCCAATATTCATTTTACCCTTACTCTATGGTGCTTACAAATCACGTTTTTAGCTCTCGCATCCAAAACGGATTGAAATATCGGCGGCGAAACTTACCATATGGGGTTTTTGAGTGAAGGCCATTTAAAATTAAAAGTTAGCCTACACAGATTACCTGGGTTTTTTTGGTCTCTTATTATTCCCTATTTTGAATATGTTATTGAAGAATTCATATTGTGTGAATGGTGCCAGTGCCGCTTTTAAAATTTTCTGAACCATTCAAGGCAACAACACAAACTCCATAGTGGTAATGGAAGATTGTAAAGACCTTTTCTTCTTCCAGTACTACTCGACTGTGCTGGCTTCCTTGCCTCTTCATACGTCCTCACATGAACAGGGTTCGCTTCTTCTCCCCGCCTACGTGCGATTAGGTCTCGGGATCACTAACATTCTCCCAGAACTTCTCTATGTCTCCAAGCAGTTTAATTTGCCCCTCATGAGCTTTATTTGTGTGCCATAACCTGGGAGACAAACACATGATTATCTATATTATTATAGGCTACAGTATCCGTGTCGTCTGCGGTCGTCCGTCCTTTTGCCGGAGGTCGTACAGTCAGATAATTGGTGGGGTGGGGGGGTGTAGTTGTGGCCGGGCGAATCAAGTCTTGTTTGGTAGCGTACGCACCACAAAGCGGGTGGGAATCAGGAAAAACGGTTTCAAACACGTAGTTGCTTGAAAAAAGCAGGTGATCACGAAACCGGGGACACTGCTTAGTATACCATATGAATAAGGCATATGATGTTTCTATCTAGACCATTAATATTGGGTTTTAGACCTTTCCTTGCGGTAATTGGTACACAAATAATGCATTTTGAACCTTGATATACATTACTACTTTGTTCAATCTTTAGTTGAGCTGTTTTAATAGTCATATTTTATATTTTAGGTAGGATTGCAAACATGTTTGCGGTAAAATGTAAAGGATGGTACCCGCACCTTGAGCTTCAAATTCTGTAAAATAGGGCTTGCAATGGCATATTGCTTCGACCATACAAAACCACATAGTTTGTTTCCCCCAAGTACTTGATGGGGAATTAGGTGCAGTGCAGGCTTCTATATCAAGTAGTAGAGAAACACAACAGAACAAATTGGAACCAAGCACCTTTAAGAACTCGCGATTGGTGCACTGCTTAAGCCAAATGAAGATGCATAGGAACAAAAGGATATTAAAGAGGACTGATTAATGTATAAAAGCTTGAGGAATTCACCAGATTTTAGTAGTGCTATTAGCCAAATGCGCGTCATTATGGGTTAAGAATGAATTTTATAATAAAAACACTCTGGAGTGGTGTTATTCAGAGTGGTTGTGTTAAGGTAAAGGCAAGAAACACACGCCGGAGTCCCATTCCTCAGCATTCCACCATGTTTGACCAGTCTGTGACCTTTGGGCTTAATAGAAATGAGTACAATTCTTGTAATACTCATGGCCGGAAAACACATTTGTTGATTTAAGTTATGTCCGTCCTGCAAATTAGGCTAAAATCACCCAATGCTAGTTTCATATGTATTAAGGCTCATACATGTTTTATGGCATGATATTTTTGTATACAAACTATATTCTTCACTTGTCCTAGGGACTCGCATGAGAGAGCAAATTGAAGGAAAAAAATAAAAAAAGTAAAAAAAATTTCCCCCCATTTTTAATTTACAAGGAGATTTCTAACAAACTTTTTTGTTTGATGTATTAGTTACAAATAGTCGAGTGGAACTAAACATAGTCAAACTAAAAGGCACAATTCAAAGTTGAGAGAATCGGATTTTCCGGGTGATGCAGTTAAATATGTGGTAGTATGATAGTACCATAGGATATGTGTATATACAAATTCCAAAGCCGGAATTTTATAACAAAGCCCTGATTTTCTATGAGATCAGCTAGTAGAATGTGGCGAAGCATTATGTATATGCAAAAGAACATGATTGTTGAAATGACGGGCTATACTCAAGAACTCTCCGAGGGTCGCCTTTATGGTAATGCCCGTCACCCACTGGTTTCCAAACCATTGTTCGCAAGTTAAGGAGTTGGGCATATATCAACTTTTGGACGTTCCAAGCCTCAAAAATCTTTTGCACTGTCTCCGAAGCCTGAGCGTCGAATGCCCGAACGCTAACAACAAGAGCGCCACCTTCCGATAGCAAGCATTTGAACGCAAAGATAAAAACATTCTGTAACCACGAGGTGCGCGAGGAGGGTGGATGCACGTTGTTGACATTCGCAGGATGACGATTGTGGAAATCACGGACCCGCGAAGGGGAGTTTTCCCATTAGCAAAACCAGATGCTAGAGTGGAGAGACAATGAAATTGTTAGGGTGCATCAAAAATGGATGGAATAAAAACAAGGATTTAGCTAGGAACTGTTTCTAAAAATAAATCCAAATATCTCACAAAAGGCACAGTTTTATATATTTTTAAATTTTTAGTTTTATAGTATATAATGTTTTGGGACAGAGCGTCTAAGGGCAATTATAATAATTCATTGCGAGGAACCTCACTATGCTAAACGTTATGCATTATGTGTAGCTATTGGTAATTTAGTATTTTATATCAGAATAAAGAAAGAAAAAGCTTTTAACTTACCTATTTGTTCCGAATTTGGGTTTCGGTATTATTTGTGCTAGAAAAATGTTTTGCTGCTTATTTGTGGGGACTGTGGGCCCTTCGAATAGTGTACCTTTTCACAATATAGTCTATTTCAGTTGAAAATCTCTGTGAAATTGAGATTGTAAGTGACATCATTGACATCGGTCTTTATTTATTAAGATAAAATCTTGAACATCAGTAAATCAGTGGCGTACAGTTCATTTTGACATTGGGGGATGGGTGAGGAAAATTTATGAATGGAGAGAAAAAAAGAAAAAACATTTTTAACATTATGGTTAAAATATGAGGTTATTTTGGTCAAAAATAAAACACGTGAGGGCATCAGCATGGGGGATGATCGATTGACCATTCCCTCATGAAATATTGGTGGGTATATACCCCCATCCCCAAAATTTACTCCTATGCCTAATGTAATGGGTCTAAACCTGGAGTGATGCCGCTCTCCTGGTCACAAACTGCAGAATATAAACTCTAAATAGTCAGAGATTAAAAGTAACCCTTAGGATTGGCCGTTGAGTGACCAATCAAGTTTAGGATTAAACTCTCTAACATTAAAATTAAAGAATATTGATTTTAATCAAATTCTTATATGAAGTGAATATAAGGCAATTTTTGATTAAGTTTCTAAAGATTTGGTGGTCCTAACTCAGAGGATTAACTTTGAAAATCCCACCATTAGAGTGTGGATGACACAAAACGTATGAAAACACGAAACTAGAGCAGAACATTAAAAGATAGAAAAGGTGAAACAGAATGTTTTAAATATAGAAAAATAACAAGAAGAAAGCACAAAGAAAACAAAAAAGAACGACTATATTGTTTGATACACAGACAACATAATGCATGTCTATGTCGCACAAAGGTTGATTGCCGGCGGGATCGATACGGGGGCCCGCAAAATCATGCGCACTCAACACGTTGCGTATATTCTGCGTTTTTGTCGGAGGGGTACGCACTTAAGATGTCGAAGGGGTTAAATTTTTCAGGAAAAATATTGATGTCGCAGGAATTTCTCAAAAAGGGCCTCGGTGACCCCATGGTTTGTTTATGGTTTAGTAGAAAGCTGACATGAGAGCGCAACTTATATTAAAAAATCACAACAAAATTATGGTAAAGTTAGCTATAACCAAAAATGGCCTCGAAAAAAAAAAATTGATTTTCCATGACTTATTTAGTTAATTTTGGCGAAAAAATGTTGTATTTTGTAATGGTTTTAACTCAAAAGTGACATTCTGTGACCCCCGATTTCTTGAATTTCGTTCATATCGATGAGTATGTGTCTATGTACTAGACACATTTGTTGATTAAAGTTAAGGCAAACTTTAAAGTTAGCCTACAAATTACCTGGATGGTAGCCTCATATTAATGTCAATATCTGTTTTTGGGTGTGTTATTCTTAGGTGTAAAATATATTTCTATTCTTCCAATGGCCTAGACTATCATTTGCAAGCAAATTGAAGAAATTTCATATTTTCTAAAAATGTACCAGTGCCGCTTAGGGGTTTGGGTCATATATACTTCCCGCCATAATTTTCCTTTCAAACTTCGCATAAATACGGTTTCATCGATATGAACGAAAAATTCAAGAAAAAAATCGGGGGTCACAGATGTCACTTTTGAGTTAAAACCATTACAAAATACACATTTTTCGCCAAAATTAACTACATAAGTCTATGGAAAAATCATTTTTTTTCGAGGACATTTTTGGTTATAGCTAAAAATTTAGCCATAATTTTGTTGTGATTTTTTAATATAAGTTGCGCTCTCATGTCAGCTTTCTAATAAAACCAAAAAAACATGGGGTCACCGAGGTCCCTTTTGAGAAATTCATGCGAACATCATTATTTTTCCTGAAAAATTAACCCTTGCGACATCTTAGTGCGTACAGCTCCGACCAAAAACGCAGAATAATACGCAACGTGTTGAGTGCGCATGAGTTTTGCGTGACCAGCGCGTATCGATCACCCCGGCAATCACCTTTGTGCGACATAGGACATGCAATTGATGTTGTCTGTGTATTCAAATATTAGTCTTTCTTTTTTGTTTTCTTTGTGCTTTCTTCTTGTTATTCTTTCGATTTAAAACATTCGATTTCACCTTTTTCTATATTTTATGTTCTGCATCCTAGTTTCGTGTTTTCATACGTTTTGTTTCATCCTACACTCTAAATGTTAGGGATTTCAAAGGTAATCCTCTGAGTTAGTGACCAACCAAAATATTTAGAAATTAAATCATAATTGCCTTATATTCACTCATACTAGATTTGAATTAAAATCTAATATGATTTAATGTTAATGTAATAGAGATTTTAAATCCTAACATTGATTGGTCACTAACTACAATCCTAAGGGTTAACTTTTAATCTCTGAAATTTAGAGTTTATATTCTGCAGTTTGTGACAGGAGAGGCGGCATCACTCCAGGTTTAGACCCATTACATTAGGCATAGGAGTAAATTTTGGGGATGGGGGTATATATCCTCCCCAATATTTCATGAGGGAATGGTCAATACGATCATCCCCCATGCTGATGCCCGTTCATGTGTTTTTGACCAAAATAACCTCATATTTTACCATAATATAGTTAAAAAATGGTAAATTTCCGTGCATTCATAAATTTTCATCAACCCCATCCTCCAATGTCAAAAGGAAATTTACGCCACTGATATTAGGGGTTTGATAGATTTTATCTTAAATAAAAGACCGACGTGTCAATGAGGATCACCTGACATCTCGAATTTAACAGGAATATTTCAAATGAAATAACTATATTTGGGAAAAAGGTAACACTATTCGAAGGGCCCACAGTCCCCACAAATAAGCAGCAAAACATTTTTCTAGCACAAATGAATACCGAACCCAAATTCGGAACAAATAGATAAGTTAAAAGCTTTTTCTTTATCTGATTATAAAATACGAATTAACAAAAATAATGAAAATAATGCATAAAGCAGTTTAAGCATAGTGAGGTCTCGCATATGAATTATTATAATTTAGGCCCTTAGCGCTCTGTCCCAAAACATTATATACTATCAAACTAAAAATTTAAAAATATATAAAACTGTGCATTTTGTGAGATATTTTGATTTATTTTTAGAACAGTTCCTAAGCTAAATCCTTGTTTTTATTCCATCCAATTTGATGCACCCTAAACAATTTCATTTTCTCCAATCTGAGCTGGTATTGCGAATGGGAAAACCTCCCATTCGCGGGGTCACGTGATTTCCACAAGTCGTCATCATCTGCGAAGGTCACATGCATCCACCCTACTCGCGCGCTCGTGGTTACAGAATGTTTTTATTTTGCGTAAAAACGCTTGCTACGCGGAATGTGCGCTCTTGTTTGTTAAGCGCGGGCATTCGACGCTTCAGGCTGCGGAAGACATTGCGAAAGATTTTGAGGCTTGGAATGATGCCAAAAGTTGATATATGACCCAAACTCCTTAACTTGCTACAATGGTTTGGAACCAGTGGGTGACTGGCATTACCATAAAGGCTGACTCGGAGATTTCTTGAGGATAGCGCCGTCAATTTTCAAACAAATCATGTTCTTTTGCATATACATAATGCTTCTCCACATACTAATAGCTGATCTCATAGAAAATCAGGGCTTTGTTATAAAATTCCGGATTTGGAATTTATGTTATACACAGTATCCTATGGTACTATCATACTACACATAAATGTTAACTGCATCAAACCGGAAAATCCGATTCATCTCAAACTTTGGAATTGTGCATTTTAGTTGACTATGTTTAGTTCCACTCGACTATTTGTAACTAATACATAAAAACAAAAAAGTTATTTAGAAATCTCTAATATGAAATTTCTTCAATTTGCTCTCTAATGATAGTCTAGGACATTGGAAGAATATATTTTGTATACAAAAAATATCATGCCATAGAACATGTAGAAGCCTTAATAATATGAAACTAAAGACATTGGGTGATTTTAGCCTAATTTGCAGGACGGACATAACTTAAATCAACAAATGTGTTTATTCACATGAGTATCACAGAATTGTACTCATTTATATTAAAGCCACAAAGGTCACAGACTGGTCAAACATGGTGGATGCTGAGGGAATGGACTCCGGCGTGTGTTTTCTTGCCTTTAACACAACCAGCTACTGAATAAAACCACTCCAGAGTGGTTTTATTAATAAAATTATTTAATTTACCCATAGTGACGCTCATTTGGGCTAATACACTACTAAAATTCTGGTGAATTAACTCAAGCTTTTATAATTAATCAGTCCTCTTAATAGTCCTTTTGTTCCTATGCATCTTC
>JAMKCH010082090.1:0-11556 GCA_023653785.1 Ophioderma brevispina
GTTTGTTTGTTGGCATTACGTAATATTTAGCAATTTACAGCTCTTAGTTTTAAGCTGTACAATGCTGTAATGATTTCAATAGTATGGCAGGAGTCCATGTGATACACCATCATTTTACTTTTATTTATTGCAATTGCAAGAACAGTTTACCTTGGTTTTAGCAAGAGTTATTATTTTACATTTTTCCTTGTGTATTTAAGGGAAATGGGACCCATTTAAGGGAATAAATTAATTAGGCCGAAGTAATAATTACTTTAAAACTGCATGATAGAAATTAATTTGCTGTGACAAAGTTGTAATAAAATTATGGTGCCTGCTAAGTGACCATGATGTTTTGTGCCAAAAAATTTGCACGCGTAATATGAACATTTCAAGCCTGCATATCCCCAAAACATGCAACTCTTGATAGGAGTATAGATTGTATATGTATTGCATACGTGTGCATGGCTGGACATTTGTTACTGGTGGTGTTATAAGAATTAAAGCAATAACAGCACATTTTTGAAGAACGCCCCCAATTTTCAAAATTTGATATTTTTCACAGTTATGTTGTTAATTGTCTAGGAAACTACACCTGCGAACGAGAATGCTAAAAAAATGCTTATTTATCATAAAATAAGCGATTTTTGTAATTAGAATTGGGATCCCAGAGTGTACTTAACGGCAGAGCAGGAAATGCTAAGTTTATGTCCATCCATGATGGAATAGTGCCACCTCAAGAAAATGACCTCTAACTTGACTGGCCTGAACCAATAAAACAACTAATGGATGAGCGTAGACACGAACATGGCGCTATTTCCCGGCTATTTCATATTGGAAGGCCATTTCCAGCAGCCGTTGAATTATTATCGGAGATCTCCGATATTAATTATTCTGATTACAAAATTCCTTCGTTTGCGACACATTGACATTTTCAAGCTTAACCATTCACAGGTTTAGTTTACTAGCCAGTTACCAATGCAACCGTGTAAAAATCTCAAAATTTTTGAAAAATTGGGGGTGCTCTTCAGAAATATGTGCTATTATTGCTTTAAGATAATCTACAAAATGGACAACAGCATGGTTCTGATAAAGGCAATATTTTTGTTGCTTATTTTGTTGGAAGTTTTTTTTTTTTAGTGCTCTGTGCATGCTTTGGCACAATACTGATCGAAAAACATGCCGAGATACGTTTTGTGCCAAGTGTAGAATAAGTGTGCTATAGGAACCCCAACTACCACAAAATACCATAATGGTAGCACATTGTAGCAGAAAAACATTATTAAATGTGACTTTACACTCTTTGTAATTAAATTTGCATTGACCTACTGGCAGCTCAGATGAAGAGAAGATATCAGTAGCTTCCCACGATGCATTGCTTCCAGTGAAAATTTCAGTACAGGTGGACATGTGAATCGTTAGAGACGAAACATTCTTAAAATGCAAGTTTGAGATCAGTACTGTTAATTTAGCTGGGTTTCATCTCTAACGATTCACATCAATACCTGTACAAAAACCTCCATTTGAAGCAATGCATTGTGGGAAGCAACTGATATCTTCTCTTGCTCAGATGCATCCTCAAACAGCTGGTGTACTACTGTAATTTTAAGGATTTTTAAAAACAGTCTAAAATTAGTTTGGTAGTATTTTTTGTTATTAAAAACCATAGTAAGTTTTTCCATTGTACTTAAAGGTCTTTAAAAAAATAAACAAAATGCCAATTTGACAGGGAACCAAAGCTAAAAAACCTGTAAAATTACAAACTTTTACCATTGGTGCATGTAAATTTACAAAGATTTTTAGCTATGGAGGTATGGCCAAACCTTGTGCTTTCAAAGTGTCTGTATGGGGAGCGGTGAACATCACCTTTAGTTTTCAGTGCACACTATATGTAATCCTTACCATACCTACTTCTGTTTAATACTGTGTAGTTCCTCTGGCATTAGCCTAGTAGCCTACCTGGGCTGGCAATAAATCTAAAAAATGGGGTGGGCTTTATGCCAGTTACAATTTTTGATGATAAAACAGTACCATTATGGATAATTTCTGACAAAAGCCCAACATCCAATTACCTGAAACTTTTTAGTGTGACACTGATAAAAAAAAAATTAGGGTGCACTTATGCTCAGGGAACCACAGTAATTCTGGTTGCTTTTGTGCTTAAGAGCATTCAAGAATTTCAGAATGTCCTGACTTCTTAAAGGAAAACCGTACTAAGAATAACTTATACAATATACACTATAAAAAATAATTATTGAACACATCGAGTGGTTTCATGGAAAAACGGAATTATACTAACCCAAAAAATGAATTAAAAAGTTGGCTGACCCACGCGCTATTTGAAATTAGCACTATTGTATATGGGATATGTATAGTGTTATGCGACACCGACGGCCCACAGTAGCGTAAACAGCTTCTCCGTTGACGCCGTTCAATGATGTGCTATCCTCTGGCTTTAGTGGCCGCAAACGTGGATGGCCACGGTATACGAAAGAAACGTTATACAAAAGTTAGCGCGGAATTTTAAATAGCGCCATGGTCCAGACGCTAGACGGTTTTAATCATTGTTATTATGGTAATATAATTCCGTTTTTCGATCAAACCATGATATGTGCGTCACTAATATTTTATAGAGTATATTGTTAATATTATTCGTTGTCCTGGTTCTGCCTTTAAATAAAAGAAAAATATGGCCGCAAGCTGTTCTGAAAAGCATTATTATCAAGGTGGGCTTTTATACTTGACGTCAAAATTTGTGATAGTCAACGCAACACTAGTCATGAATGCATAAAAAGGGGGCTGTGCATTGTGCAATCTGTGCCACTATTTATACTCACACTGTTGCAGTAATCGGCCAATCGGGGTTTATCAAAGTCACTGGTTTATGCACATCGTGCTGGACGCAAATCAAATACCATTAGCCTTTTTGGAGTGCGACAGACACTACACACCTGATAGCACTTTCTTTGTATTTCCTGGGTTTTACCCAAATTGAACAGCGCCCTCTATTAATGTGTACCCAAAACTACCCCTCTCCTATTGTGTCAGCCATGCTTCAAAAAGACTAATGGATGTATTTTCACAGAGACTAGTGTTGGGAATTATTTCCTACAACTCTCTGACAAGCCACTTGCATGCAACTGTCAAACTTTATATACTTTGATCACCACCAAATAGGCGGGCCTCATAACAGTGTGAACTGATATGTAGGCGCAAGACAACGCAAGAGACGCAGTGTGTATATTACGGTATGTGTGGCACGCGCGATTCTGTGCAAACGCTCGAGTACATTTGGTTTACCTTTATGTGCGGAACGATAACAACCGAATAATTCAAGCCTATTTAATGGTAATCAAAGTAGAGTAGCAAATAGTTTTGTAGATGTTTGTTGTTTTATGTCTTGTTAATGTCCGTACTCTGCAGTGTCGTCTGCACGGTCAAGGCAAAGCATGGTGCCTGTTCCTGCTGAGAATGGTGTAGGGAATCCTCCTGCTGCAGGGCCTGTCCAGAATCTAGCAAAACAAGTGCCTGCATGTAAGTTGTATACTGGGGTAGACTGGTAGGTTTGGCTTATATTGAAGTGTAGTAATGTGCAAATTTGTGTGATAATATTTTGCCAATTTTCATCAATGTTTTATTTGCTACCAAACTCCTGTTTACTTGCAAAATTATTGTAAATTGCATAAAAGTACATTATTAAATAAGTTTTGCATTTCATTACAGATTTTGCCTATGATTTTTGAACTGAATAGGCTTTTTTTGGAGACTGTATTTATGTTTGCATCAGCCAGCTTTGATGTGTAGATGTAGTAACCCGTTTTCATTATTAACACAAATGTGAAAGTGATAAAGAGAAACATCTAAAGAATAGCCAGTTAGGAAGGGAAGTAAAACTTTGGAAATGGTAAAGTTATTGATATTTTATATTATGATCTATTGGGGGAGGGGATTAACAAAAATGAAGCTGATGTAGGTGTGAAAAAAATTCCAGTTTCATCCAATTCCCTAATGTCCATTATGGCTTTAACCAATCATCTGTCATGTTGTCCATCTGGATACAAGGCTGCCAGAAGATATGCAAAGTTTCCTGGCTGTATTTTTGACAATTTTTATATTGAAGTTGGATAAAAATGTTTAAAAAGACCATTTTTAGAGAGTACCTTAAAGTCCAATTTCTTAATTTCAAAGAAGTCCACATTTGGGGAAATCCACACTCCACAAAATTGGTTCTGGCTACAGGACTGTTTTCCACAATTTCTTGAAGTAAGCTGATTGGAAATATTTAATCACATGGGGAAAAAATTGGTAAAACTTGTAAACATTTTGCGGCCTGTAGGCATGTAGCAGGATTTTTTTCTTGGGGCAGGGAACTTTAACAAAAATGCTTTTTCCTTATTCTTTGCAACTGTTATTTCCCATCCCTTAAAACTTCAATTTGTGAAAGGGCTTCTTGTGCAATTTTTTGCCCTCATTCACACCATTTTATCAATAGTTGTAATACAGATTCTACACTTTTCTCTCCATAATTTGCAAGTTGACTACTTATCTTTTTTTGGTAATTTTCCTGCGTCCATTTGCAAAAAATTTTCCAACCGCACATCCTTGCTAGAGGCTAAAGGTACATTCCTACCTCCGCTGCCTGCACTGTGGCAGCAAAATGGAGGACAACGATCTCTGACTCCGTGACGCGTTAACACAGTCACAAATTGCACTGCTCTTCTTCTATGTTGAATCATAGATGGTTTAAATCATTTTCACTGCTTGCAGTGTGGGATTTGACTTGACCTTTAGGGCTTGCATCAAGGCAACAAAGTTCAGCATTTCAGATCAAGTTTTGCCAACATATGACTCCTTGAATTAATTCACTTAGCCCTGAGGAGATCCCACGTAGTCAAGGAGGTAGCAAGATCAAGTTGAACTCGGAGGCAGAGAGCCAAGCAGGCGCAGGTAAGGAGCAACGTCATTCAAGATGTAATCTAGCCAACAATCCTAACTGGAATCCTGCAGATATTAGAGATTCCCAAACGATTGATTTCCATCCGTTATCCAATGCAGACCAGGTATGATGATAGTCACGGCTGGTGCAACCCATGCGAATTTTCTCTTATTTTGAGAACAATTTAAGCAGTGGCAACAAAACTTGACAACTGAATATAAATTTCATTAATATAAAAAAAGAAAAATTAAAAAAAAAATCTTAAAATCCATTTTTGGGAATTCTTTCAATATATGGCCTACAAAAATGATTTGAGGTTAGCATTCTCCATAGACCCGGTGGGGGGATTTCCCAAACGTAACTGCTAACTTGCTACATGCATTTACTATGGCCTGCTCCTGTCTCAGTGCCATTACAAAATCTCCCTTTAAACCTTATTCAATACATCTCTTAGTTAATCGGTACTAAGGAAAAAATTATTGACTTCAAATCCGTCGGGGTCAGTGGATTAACCCCGCTGCAAATTAGGGTAATTTTTGAATAACGGTCATTTAGATGTACATATTTGTGACCATTCCTACCTTTAGCAATGTTGTGTGTACCCATTCATTGCGTAAGAGCACTCTCCTACATTAAGACTTTGAAAAAGACACACTCAGGTTCTCCATCATTGAGAAGGCCTATTGGAATTTGCGGTTGCTGTAAGGTACAAAATTCATCGGCCTACCACCCCCCCCCCCCCCCCCCCCCCCCCCCATATACAGAGGGTAAGGAACATGCCAGCCTAACCGCATCACACTTGCGTGACCCGTTATTGGAAATAGCACTAATTTGCAGCAGGGTTAAGTATCCCACACCCCGACATATTGTTTGAATCAATATTTATGTCAAATTATCAGATATTAATATGTTATTGAACTAGGATTAAGAGGAGATTTTGTAATTTGGGACTCTACATGCATTTACTACTAATGGCGAGTCTGTCTCAGTTAGCAATTACAAATCTCCTCTTACTCCTTAGTTTCAATACAGCTTATTACATACACATGATAATGTGATATTTCAAATGTATCATGATATTAATTTAAGATGTATGTGAACTAAGGACTTAAGAGAAGTTTTTTGGTAATGTAACTGAGACAGACTGCCATATAAAAATGCATGTGAGCTCGATGTCCTAAGCTTAAACCATTGCCCAAATCGAGCCGGTTGTGTCCTACTACTTAATTGTGTAAAGATCGCAGCAGGATTAGCCAAAATAACATATCCAAACAGTTGTCAACAACCGTGCCACAAACTGTCCGCCAGTTGATATGTTAAAAATATGATTCTTCTCCCTTCATCACCTACACATAATGGATTTCACCTAAATAGGTAGGGATGATGGACTGAGTATTTTCTGGGGCGTGCATATTTCCTTTCTGGATCTCAGTTTCCTGCATACTACTGTACTGACACTAGTATAATAGTCCCACCTGTTTTTAACCTGAAATTAGCTTGATTTAGGGGTGGGATTATAATGGATCTTCATCCTAACAGTAGAAGCTATTAGCATACAAAATTCAGAATTTTTAAAGCTTTACTTATCAATATTCCACTGTCCAAATTATATGTGTAATCACAAAGACCTGTAATGACTGCAAGATTGACCTATTCGTTTGTAAAGAAAAATCAACAACAAGAAGCTACCAAACGGAATGATTGTAACAAAAATCTCTTGATTTTCCATCAAGACTTGTTTGGGGATTATAACAGATTTTGTACAATCTTCAGATTCTTTCCAAACTGGGTGTGGGATTATAAGCGAGCATGGGACTAACCTTGGTCAGAACGGTATCATAGTCTCAGTTTGCCCACTTGTTCAATCTCTGAATGTAATTCACTCAAGTATGTTAATTACAATGAGAAATCCACATAGGTTTGCAAGATTTCAGAACTTAAGTCACTATCAGTGGTTTGCTCCAATCAAAAATCTAAAAAAATCAAAAATCCAGATTTTTGCATATTTGTAACAATTACAATATCCTAACAACCCTGCAAATGATAGGGCCAGAAACACCCTAATAAGGACAACATCAAAAGTTTAAGTCATTACTGTCCATTCGACACTTACTACAACACATAATTAAATGAAGATTCCTATATTTGAACACTGCGTGTTCTTCCTTTTCCTTCTTCCTGCAATTTTACGTCAGTGAAAACATAACGTATGAGAATGCTACAGACTTATGCTTTACTTTAACTATTCCTGCAAACTTAATAGATTTTTGACTCCTTCGCTAAATCACACTTGGATAGTGTCTTTAAGAAGGTCCGTCAACTTCCCTGCCTCACTGCAGTGCAGTTGCTTGCATTCCCTTGATACCATCCTCCTGCCCATACTTACTGCAATGCATACTGCAACAAAGTTAAATATTGTTTAACTTGCATTGCAGTGGATTGCATCAAGTTGCAGTAGAAAGTGATCGAATATCAACAATGCGCAGCACTGCACTGCATTCCGTGGAAGTTGGAACAGACCCTTGAGAAAACCCAGAACTTTCGTAAATATTGCATGCTTTTGGATTTGAACATTGGTATTGGAAGTATAGTTGAGAATCTAGACTAACATTTACTTCAATCCGGTTTCTTGGGTTCAATCCTAAATTAAAATTTATGAAATTACATTGTTTTATTAAATAAACCTTTGACAGGGTATCATAATAAGTTATTTGAATGATTTTTAATTTCTGACAATTCTGAATTTTTTGTTGTCAATGTATTATAGAACTGCTCTAAACTTTATGTTGGGGAAAAAAAATATTTTTAAGAGTTTTGTTTTTTTATAATCTTATTGTTAAATACATCAGTTTTGCTTTTACTTACTTCCCCTACTATCCCCCCCTTCACAGGTTGGAATCATCCATTTGGTGATGTGTTCGAAAATGCCAATTAATAAAAAAGGTACGTCAAAGATGAGCCTAAATTTATGTGCAATTCTAGGCCTATGGCATGGGCTCTTTAGGTACCTACTATTTTATCAGTCTAGTAAATCAAAGTATCAATGTCTGAATCCAGCAGCATATCTGTCCAAATCTCAGTCAGTGGCGGCGCCCGGGGGGGGGGGGGGGGGGGCAGTTGCCCCCCCCCCAATTTTTTTTCTTGCCCCCTTCCCCCCCTCCCCCAGTTTCGCCCCCCCCCCTGGTCAAAGAAAATGAAGTATTTGGGGCAAAATTCATTGATTTGTGTCCAAAAATCACACAACAACAAAAAATATTTTTGTCCAAAATTGTGAAAAATTTTCCAAATTTCAGAATTTCACGTTTTCCTTCCCCCCTTTTGCCCCCCAAGATTTCAACTTTGCTCTCCTCCGTTTTGCACCCCCCGAAAAAGAGGTGCCGCTGGCGCGCCGCCACTGATCTCAGTCCCAATAAAGTCAGTAACTCAAATGAAAATCATCAGTTTAATATTTTGAAATTGTGCTTGTTTCGAAACTCATCTATCCATGCATGCATGAAAATTCCTTTAAATGAAATCTCCAATTTTGTGTCTCGCCTCGACTTTTGGTTATTGTTATGATCGTACACTTTGAGTTGCAAAAGTTCATTATACATGGCCCCCAGGCTGCCCGTAGATGGAGGATCACATCGTATTGTTAAATGAACAATCTCACAGTAGATAATCGTCTTACATGATATAGACAGGACTTCACATTGCAATGGTTTTCAAAGGACTTGAAAACATTTTTGAACTGGAAAGTCCCATTAAAGTAATAAAAATGGCTTTTGAATTGTGTCGATACGTTAATCCATTTCTCGAGATATGCAAATTAAACTATTTGAAAATTCAGCCACTTTTTCCCATAGGATAAGATATAGAAAACCCATCAACATCCCACAATGCATTCCTGTCTGACCTCCCATAATACAATGTTTCAAGTTATAATTAGCTAAAATTTCATTGTTTTTATTATCATTATCCAATACTATCTGCCAGTTGTCAAAATCATTTGTATATAATGTAACCTGTCCTCCCAATTGTAAAATATCCCATTGCATTTCTTTCCATTAGACAAGCCTGTATCTACATAGACTACTTGTTGTTCCTTAAAAAGTAAGCAGCGATGTCACCAAGGAGACACTAATATGCAACATCACCAGCGAGTGTTAGCCTTATTTGAGAGCCATTAAATTCATTTAAGTCATTTGTCAATAATTACATAACAAATACCACTGTCCCTTAATTGAAATATCCCATATGCACTTCTAGTGTACTCCCAGAATGCAATTGCACAAGTTAATTGCATGTAATCTTCACAATACAAACACAGATCAAGACATTCAGGATGGAAGCAGTACAACTTGTGTTACACATGATGATATGTAAAAATAAAAAAAATAAAAAGGTGTATCCTACATAACTTCAATCAAGTGACAAGCATTCAATGGCAATCTTTCCGCGATCATCCTACTCTTACCCCCCGCCCCACCCACACACACACAGGCGCACAGAGACATGCCAAGGCCGGCCCCACCCAGGCGTGCCCAAGGAATTTACGTCGAAATTATATCACCTTAAATATCCCGTAGAATTAAAATCATTGCAATAACCTAACCCATGGCCATGAACAATTTTATATTAAACAACCTATAGGTGTAACAACGAAGCCACGCCCCGGCTTGAACTTGCATTGCAACGACCTTGAACTTGCATTGCAACTACCTGAACTTTACGTAATGATGCCTTGTTTAGCGCACATCGCGAATCATCTACACTACAGCAACCATTGTGCATCCCCATGTGATCTTGAGCATCAGATATTCACCCCAAAGTGCACATTTTGAAATCAGAAAACTTACATATTTTTATCAGATACTGTTTAAATGTGAGACACTGCCTTTTTAGATATTCAGTGGTGATTTTGTGAAAGGAATAATGTCCACTCAAACAACCCGTATGTTGGGAGAAGTGTGGACTTCGCTGTCATTTTCCATGCAAACATGTCAACCCAGCTCAACTTACGTTTTATGAATGAAGTTTGACCTTGTAAACTAGCTACGGGATGTGGAACAACTATTTATTCTGACCGTATTTCACTAAAAATAAAAAAATCAATGCGCCTGTCTCCAACTCCAATAGGAACGTAACAGTAAAACTGAAATTCAAGGCGGCGGATTTCGCGCAAGGTCATGAGTGAGAAGGGTACTGAGCAGTGTGCCGCCAACGACGGTGGTTGTTGTTGTAAACTGCCGATCCTATACATGACTTCAGCCCGTAATGGTTGAGCAGGCTATTTCAAGCATTCCAGGTGTGCTTATTATGGACATCCTGAGTATTTCCTTATCTTAAGGAGATATTTGTTTCAATTTTTCAGAAAACACAAGCAAGTGTTGTTGATTTTGTAATACGGTGCCAACAAGATCATATAGTAGTATGAACACAAACTCAAGGTAGACCTCACCAAGTATTGGAAAACCAGTGTTCCGAGTGGGGACTATGCCTTCGATGAAAATTCAAGGCAATGAGATGGTTTACAAGTAAGTACAAGACGTTATAACTGTAATTATTCATTATGTTATGAGTCTAGTAGGCGTCAAAGGTCAGAATACCTTTCAACCACAAACAACAGGCCTTGTGCACAAGTGATCTTAATTTTATCTCATATAACAGATTTAATGATTGTAATTGGTCAAGAAATTGTATGTCCAAAACATTACATAAATCAAAAAATTACACCAATTACACACAATTTATAATAACTGACTTAATGTTCAAAAAAGGCGTTGCGTTCAACGATGATATGTCCTATCAGCGAAGACTAAAAAAAAAATGACCAGCGCACAAAGTTCATACAAAACTCGGGTAATATTCCAAGGGAATCTCTCAGTCCTGGGAAGGTCAAAACTTGTACAGCAAGTTCAGACGACGGGGCTTCCCCGACGGACAATTGTTCCCCAATAATTAAATCCAGGTAATATACCTCATCAGTCTGGTCGCTATGTCAACTTTTAGGACTACAAATTGGAATCCTTTTTGATTACGAAAACTGAAGCTCTTTGGCTTTTAACAGACGACAGCAGACAATTTGGCTATCAAGCTCCGGCGGGATCCAAGGTATTAAATCCTGGCATTAACTCAAATCTACCATTATTGTAGGAGTTAAACTAGCTATAATATACTGTATAGCTACAGAGCTCTAGTTAGCTCCGATACAACTGCTGGCGGCGAGACTTAGCTTAAATTCTCAAATATCTATGACTTCACAAAAGATCCCGTCTAAAATAGACATCTTACAACAGACATGCATAAACATAACTGAATCACATCCTTTCCATATAAAACATTCTATGGGGAAAACTCTATGGGGATCACAATGTTTTGATCTCAAAACATAAAAATTTTCTAATTTTGCATCCTTTGGAATTCCCATTTCCCATATTGTGCAATCTAAACAGGTGCACTTAGCAACACAACTCTAGGGAATCCCCTTTTCTCTCTTTTATAGTAAACCAAAGTGCTTTTTCCCGTGAGAAATCTTTTCTCTTTTTTTTTTTTTTTTAAATAAATTGAGAAAATAATATTTTTAAAAGTTAATCAGAAAAATGGAGGCGGCCATATATAGACACATGCTAACCAAAAAATTGTGCACTTATGGACAAAAG
>JAMKCH010082091.1:0-11834 GCA_023653785.1 Ophioderma brevispina
AATGTCCGTACGGATAGTAATGACTATCCTTACTAGGTTGCTTTTAGTCTTAGCACTTGTAGGGTATGTTAGCATATCTATACTTGTTACAGACATGCAAAAATCTGATTTTTCATGGTTTTTTCGATTTTCTAATTTAGCAAATCACTGATAGTACCTTTAAGGATTGAAACATGTTACAGTGGTTCATCATGAATCGACAATGATACATCCATGCGTCCGCTTATTTTTATACTGTGAAAGCTGCTCTACGGGATAAAAAATATGTGGACGCATCAGATGCAGAGTTGTTGATTTGTGACAAACCACTCTGTAACATGTTTGAATCCCTTGCAACAATGAAAATCTTAATGAAAACTTATTACCGGTAATATCGTGTATAGAGTAACCACGGGTCACTCACTGGTGACCCTGATGAATTTGGCAGCCTTTACAGAATAAAGTGCATGTGAATCAGTACTTTATTGTGTAAAGTCTGCTAAATTCATCAGGGTCACCACTAAATGGTCACACCCCTGTCTATCCAAGATGGCCACCAATTGGTGATGCCAAATTATGCAGACTTTATAAATGTTAAATTCAGTTTGTTTTGATAAATAATTACGATTGGACAGGAATAATTTCCAAAGTTTGACCATTTCCAATACTAGCCCCTCACATAAATGCCAAGCTATTCAACAGATTTGTGCAAAATTTGGTGCTCTAAGCACAACTTGAAATCCATATGCCCTGTTTAAGACTTTACCTAACTCTTCCACTGCCCATGGTGGTGTGAATCAACTAGAAATTTCCCATAGGGAGAAAATTATAAATATTTTAAAAATAACAGCAAGTAACTTGCAGCATCATCATCCCCCTGGAAGATGGCAGTCTGGAATTGACCTCAGTTTGACCTTGACCTGGTGGAGACCTTTGGACATCATCCACATAGGATGAACCCCGATTGTACCTTACCACAAGTCTGGTAAATCGGACTCAAACTCACGAACAGACGTGAAAAACAACAACTAACCAAACTGGAACGCACACAACCATACAGTGCGTTGCTAGGATTTTGATGGGGGGAGAAGTTTCAATCTGAACTGACATAAAATGGGTGTGTCCAGGGGCTCGCCTTAGGGTCCCTGGTGGGGTGGGGGGGTCCAGGGGGAAAATCCCCCCGGAAAATTTGGTTTAAATGTTTTAGCATGTCTTCTGAAGGCTAATATTCTTGCACGATTTGTAAAATTTACTTGCCACACGCCGACCATTGAACTTTATACCTTATACCTTTGTTGGCCGGCAATCCGGCCTGGAAACGCCAGACCTGAATCTTCCAAGTCAACCGACGCTCCTCTCAAGACCAAGAAATAAATATTGGGGAGGCCAGCCCCCTGACCCCCCTGGCTATGCCAAGCCAAATACATACACATACAACATAACCTCAGTTGACCTTTGACCTTGGTCTATGACCATTGACATCATCCACATATGAGGAACCCCTACTGCACCTTAACCACAAGTCTGGTTTAAATCAACTTCAACTCTTCAAACAATATGTGAAAAACTACAACCTAACAAAACTGGAACGACACACACACACCACACACATAAGGAACATGCGCCAATCCCCCTATACTACTGCTTTTCAAGCCAGGGTGATAAAAATAACCAATGTAATTAAAATATATATAAGAAAGGGACTGACATGTCAAGTTTTTTTTAATATATATAAATTGTACCCTCTAAGTATAGCTGGTGTAAGGATTTGGTTTATTGATTTGTGTGCGTGCCCATGCAAAACCATGGTGCATGCATGCCTGTGTGCAGGGGTGGCGTGTGTGTGTGGTTTAACCATGCATGCGTGTCTGAGTATGTGTGTGGTGTTGTGTGCGCACGGCATGCTTATGTCATGTGCGAAATGCGTACGGTATGTGTAAACAATGTGTGCATTCCCTTGCATACACGGCGATTCTACTCACTGGTAGCCTATCACGGGCAGCTACACCATGTCACCGCGCAGCTACTGCGAGTCCCCTGAGCTAATTGCGAGGCCGTAGCTGCAGATAGGGCTTACTAAGTGCACATTATTAGGTATAAAGTAATGTGGCTACTCTGCTTTACCTACCCCAATGGCTACCCTTTAGTTGTCCACTAGGTGGAGAGAGTGGATGTTGAGTAGACAGTACCGGAGCACATGCAACTACCACGTAGCTACCCCATGATTACCACCCTCTACCCCCGCTTTTACCCCCACGATTCCATTTTTGAGAGTGGATGAAAATTTCATGAAATGATGGCGCTATACACTTTGGCTCCGTTTAGCGTTTTTTTTAACTTTTTTAGGAAAATCATTACGAAATTCAAATCGGGCATCATCAAAAACCCCATATTCACGCACTTGTAATAAGAAAACTAAAATAAACAAATACACAAATTAAAAAAAAAAAAAAAATCAAAATTGGCCATAGAAATAACTTGCGCGCTGAGAGCCGGTGTAACTACTAGCTCCTCCACTACAGGTGCAAGACAGCCCTGCTGTTTGTACACCTCTCCGTCTATAGCGGCAAAATACAACACGGAAATCCTGGCCGCCGGTAAGTGTACGTCTATGGGTAGGTAATCCATGTCTAACTCGGTGGTCGCTGTGTGGTAACTAAACATGATAAATGGGTGGCCGTGTACAGGTGTATGTGACAATCGTAGTCCATCATAACAAAATTGTCTCAAACAAACTTGACATCAACATGACTTTCGATTGGTACAGAATCGGGATCAGCTGTGGCTATTTCGTCAGCCACATTTTCCTTTGACAGTTTTTTACGGAATACAACTTGTTGTTCGTGGTTCCTTTTTGTCCTCCACAACTGCATGTAGTGCTGGTATGTGTTTACCTCACACCGCAAACTCAAAAAGCACACACAGAAAGAAAAACAAATGTTTTTTAATTATTTAAGTTAAAATCACTTTCCTGTGTTCAGTGGCTTTTCCGTTTTGTCCTCCAATCACTGAATGTAGGTTGTGGTATGTTTTCTCTCACCTCAAACTCTGAAAAATCAAACAAGGAAAAAGAAAAACAAATGTTTTTTTTTAATTATTCTAAGTGAAAATCATTTCCAAGTCATATACACCATCTTGCCCAATAAGCACTGATTTTTTCACAATTTGCTGATGTAGAGTATGTTAGAATAAGACCTTGGTCAGGGCAACTGGTCACGCAACTTTGTTCGAGCCACTGATCACAGTGATCACAACACAAATCCATGGTAAATCATAATTCGAAACAGGTGCATGAGCCAAGGCATGAACCATTAACCAATGGATATTAACGTGCACTACATCAGCGGAATAGAAAATGATCGTCCAAAATTAAAGAGAACTAAGACATTCCAGAGAGAAGCGCTCCCGTCAATTTTTTTCTTCGAACCCAGGTTGGTTGCATATTTGGAATGCTTGCCAGTAGTAGATCACACATGAAGTGAATAAGCGAATCGCCGTCTTTAGGTAATAAGATGAAGTGATTTTAGTAATTTCTGTCATGTACACAGAATTCAAAGAAGATGGTTTCCTATTAGGAAGATTAGGAATAGCAGAAGTTAAAAACAAGGTTTGCGGTTTTCTTCGTGCTTGTTTGCCCAATAAACTTCGAAAACATTCTCAGTAGGTGATGCACAACCGATTCAATGCAATTTGAGAGAATTTATTTCTCAAAAAATCCCTCCGTCACTTTAAATCAAAAGCATGGTGTCCTATAGGGAAGAAAGAGAGATTAGAATAGCAGTGCAAGTTAAAAACAAGGTTTGCGGTTTCTTTCGTGCTTGTTTGCCCAATAAACCTTGAAACATTCTCAGTAGTGGTCCAACCGATCAAGGCATTTGAGAGACATTTAGAGAAATTATCATCCAAAAAATCTCTGCCTGTCACTTTAAAATAAAAGCATGGTTTCCTTATAGGGAAGATTAGACTAGCAGGCAAGTTTTTTAAAAACCAAGGTTTGCGGTTTCTTTCGTGCTTGTTTGCCCAATAAACCTTCGAAACATTTACTCAGTAGGGGGTTACCACCGATCAAGTGCCATTTGAGAGAAAATTTAGATTCTCAAAAATCTCTCGTGTCACTTTAATAAAATAGACAAGATCAAATGAATGAATCAGACATAAGAAGAAAACCAAAGTGAGGTAAGGAAGCTATAGACCAAAACTGACCCACTCATGCCACTGATTGGGCAAAACCAGTTTTTGCCGGTGCTCGGCTAGGAGAAAAACTACTTTGCTTTCTGCCGAATTATAATACAAAATTTTAATCACAAAAGCAAGGCAGGTATAGGTGGGTTTTTGTTTTTTTAACACCCCTAACTCACTTAACACAGTAGTCTATGGTCCAAAAGGGCAAACTTTGAGCATGTTTTTACATTTTAGGGGGCATCATGTGTTTCCAGTGGATTACAACGGACAGACTCATGACCCAAAGGTCCTGGGCTCGAGTCCCGCTGAGGCCAATTGTGTGGTGCCCACTTGGGCAAGGCACTTTACCTCGCTTGCCTATCTATCACCCAGGTGTAAAATGGACAGCTGTTAGGAATACAGTCCACTGAGCGCCACCTAAAGGTCTGAGTATGACCTTGGCATTTGTAAGGCAGCTGACATATTCTAGTGGCAGCGGAATAAATGTAAAGCGCCCTGGATAACATGTGAAAGTTGCTAATATAAAGTCGCATTTATGAAAACTCTGAGGGGAAAGACAACTAATATCACACCAAAGTACGGCTAAAATACAGCAAAATAACAAATTTGAACCATATGATTGACCAGGAATTTTTTAGTTCACAAACACACACAAATTAAGCCGCATGTCAGGCCGGCAACACAAGATTCTTTCTAGTCGCTAAAACTAGTAATGGGCAAATGATGTGAAATTGAGGTCTGAGCGCGGAGTAAACTGTCTCAAATTCACTGTCCATGCCAAATGCCACAGGTTGAGAAAACTATTACTAGTCTCCATGTCACTCTGCGATCCATGACTTTACCTTAATTATATATCTAGTGGCATTAGAACATTTTAAAGCAGTTTGTTCCAGATGCCATGTAAATAGTAGTACACCCAAGAGTTTTTATCCTTACCGGAGCCCAGGTAGTGGTGTAAACCTTTTAAACTAGCTCGCAGAGCACCACAGAACTTACAATGGTTTTATCCCATCAATGGCAGGAAAGGACCCAAGTATGAATAAAATTATAGACGCACAAAGTTGCCGTGTCATGGTACAAATCAATACTTAGGATCCGTTGAAAAATCCCAGGGGGGGGAACGGTACTCAGGGAAAGGGTAGCGTACATAGGTGACCGCTGATTGGGTCACTTTTCACGCCTTACGATAACAAGGGTCGTTTTTCCCACCATGCTTATTTAAGATGGGTCACTTTTGAGGTCATTGCTACTATATAAATGGGTCCTTTTTCAAATTTTTGGTCGAAATTTACTATGAAATATGGGTCGATTTTTCTGATTTTTCGCCTAATGCACAATGAAAATGGTTGATTTTCTGATTTTTGAAAAAGGTCTATGAAATGGGCCGATTTTGCAAAGATTACCGTAGTATGAAAATGGTGCGAAATTCAAAGCCAACTCTATAAATGGGTCGAAAATTAAACCAATTATATAAAATGGGTTATTGTAACCCAACTTCTCAAAACCAGGACAAGTCGCAGTGACCCAAACACCCTTTGCACATAAAGGTTGTGAATACAGGTTAATACAGATCAAGACCTTATTGGTTTTTTTTTTTTTTTAGGCCTCCACTATCAAATGTCACCTGACCAGTGGACACACACACATGTACCCAATTGGGTGGTATACCACATTAATAACACATTGTCCTAGGGGCTAATTTAGTACACAATTTTACTGTTCTTGCTGTTTTAAAGTTGGTCCTCAAAATGAATATATAAAAAATATGGTATGTATTTGGATCCTTAATACGTGGTGTTATCGGTCATAAATTTTCTCAAAAAAACTATTTCTTAAAAATTTCAGGTTAATTCTGAGGTGCATGTTCATGTTTTGACTGAGCATAATATTTCGACTAAACCACAGTGGCCTAATTTATGTCCTTACAGGAATTTAACAAATTTAAATGCATTTTAGCTTTGGTATATGTAATACAGGCCAACATTTAAGATGATATAAAATCTCAATTTTAGATATAACCATTGTTGGGTTGCACATGTCCGTATTATGGTATGTGTGTGTTCCAGTTGGTATTAGGTTTGGTTTTCGTTTTTCAAGTCTTCGTCGAAAATATGCTCCGTTTTAAACCCATATTATGTTTTAGAATCTTCCTATCTAATTGTACACACTATAAACATGTCATAAAAGAGTGAATGGGACTGTCTCAATAATTGTACCGCGCTCCAGTCCATTTATTTGTTAATTGCTTTTCATGTCATTTAAGCACAACAGAAAAATTGTAAACACCTGGATACGATTATTGCGTCTTCGTATTAGCAGCTATGAAATGCAAACGATACTATTTTACATTTGGTGTTTCTACAAACACCATTGTCCCAAATGCAACGGAAATGTATTTACGTTGTGAAAGAAAAAAAAACCTATGTTACGATGGACAAAAAACGCCCAATTGGGCACCCCCCCCCCAAAACCAAAGTTGGCAACACCCCGATTGATTGTGCCCCGGAAGCAGGACGATCGCTGGAAAATTGTGTTTGCTACCAAAGATGCGGCGCCTATTGAATCGCAAAAAGCTCGTGAAGTGAACGAAAATTACACTTCTCGCTGTGATGGTTTCAACAGCTCCGACGATAATAGGGGGAAGGAGAATTCGACGCCATAATCAAAAAGAAAGACAGTAAGAACACTCAAATTATCGATGGCCGAGCGGGGTATAAAGTTTGAGCAGTCAGTCGTCTTTGCAAGAAATTGGCCGACGAATTTGAAGAGTTTAGACAATGCCAATTAGCTATGCACTGAGTTAATTCTACGTCGAGGCTCGCGAGAGGATGGAAAACCTACAAGACGGGATCGTGATCCAAATCAGGAGCTTCTTTAATCGCCACCTGAAAAATTCTGGAAGAGCCATCAATATTCTGCACCGACAGTGCATTCGGAAGCCAACCTTGCTTTCACTGCCAATCAAGCCAAGCTCAAACGAGAGGGTTATGGTGATTAGAACAGTACGTCCCAGTGATGAAAATGATGTATCTCAAACTCTACGAGTTGGTGTGTTAGATGAAAGCACCCCTGAAGGACTTCAAAATAAAGTGTGGTTGAGGTGAGTGCTTTACATCTGCCTGCAGGACCGTGGTCGTGAAAATCTAAGCATGCTACCAAGGAACATTTTCGCTATGCAACTGAGTAAGGGCAGCACGACGCTTGTATATCAGTCAAGAGATGAGATGACAAAGAAGATCAGAGGTGACTCTTTGAAAAGCCGAGTTGATACTGTAGAATGTATGAAAACCAAAACAAACACCTGCCCAGTCAAATCTTCGAAAAGATCTCTCAAAGGCTAATCCTAAGTGTGAAGAGCTGTTTCAGACCACCGTTGGCTAGACTACCCAAAGGGACAACCCATGTATAAAGCATGCCCGGTTGGTGAACGCACTTGGGGTCAATTTCATGTCCAAGTTCTGTCCTTATCTGCCGGGACTGTCCCTGGCGATACAACAAAACCATAGAGAAGGTCAACATGCATCACCTTGTTAGATGAAGGAGGGTTGCTCCAAAGGACATATGTACTGTTAGTGGTCATCGAAAGAATGCAGGCATCAAAACATACATTGGGCGGCCAAAATGAACCAAAATAACAAAGTTGTTGATACCATATCATCTTCTCTCGGGAAACCACAAGAAGCAGTGTCGACTAAGAAATCCACACGCGAGAATCAATGCAAGTGAATTCCATCTTTACATCTAGTACCACGTAAACTGATCTACATTGGCATCAGCTGAACGGCCTGAGCCTCGGGCTGATCATAATCCAGTAGAATCTGACACTTAGTACAATTCTAACTGGACTCTCACTCGAAGAGCTGAATTGTGTGGGTATGGAGGAAACATCAAAATTGCTGGACCGTCTCAGCAACCATGTAACCGCCAGCATAGTACGTTAAGGCGAGGGGGTTCGGACAGCCGTTTTCATTCACGGACCTCCCCCCTTGTAACGTAACCATCAACTATCATTACCACTAAACCTGACTCAACATTGATGTTTGTAAATATGTTACGCATTCCTGAATTGTTGGTGTTCGAATTCGATGTTATGAATTGGAAATTAACTTGTCAACGTTGTATTAGCGTAGTTGGCTGCCTTGTGTTGCCACTGTTGTTGGAATTGGAATTAGAATTTTGCACTGTGAAATTGGATAGTTATGAGAGTTGATAGACCTCAAAGGTTGAGTACAGAGATTCTAAAACATAAATAATGCTAAAATTGGATGGGGATTTTTTCTCACAATGTCCAAGTAATGGTCGATCGAGCTAGGAGTTTTAAAAAATTTTGCGAGTCGCGCAGCGACGAGCACAATTTTTTAAAACTTCAAACTCATTGTGCTCAAATCCACCAATTTATATCAAATTGGGGTCAAGAGCTAGGGGTTTTGTTCATATGTGGATGATGTCAAAGATCATGGAATGGACAAGGTCATAAGTCATCTGAGGTCATGTTCCAGTTCCAGTTTGTTAGGTTTTGGTTAGGTTATGGTTTTTCGTGTGTGTGTCCTTCAAAAAGTTTTTTACGTCCGAGTTTCAAACTAAATTGGGGTCAAGTGCACTTGCAGTGGGGTTCCTTCAGAAGGATGATGTGAAAGGTTCATGCCATGGTCAAAGGTCATCTGAGGTCATGTTCATTCCAGTTTTGGTTAGGTTTTGCGTTTTTCACGTTCTCCTTCAAACAAGTTTAAGTCGAGTTAAACCAAACTTTAGGTGAAGGTGCAATAGGGATTACTTCATATGTGGATTAGGTCAAGGGGTCATGGACCAAGGTCAAAGTTCATCTGAGATCATGTTCCAGTTTGGTTAGGTTTTCATTGTTAGGGGTCTTTAAAAAGTGAAAGTCGATGGCAACCTAGCTTGGGTCAATCAAGGCAAACGGGTGCCTTCATTTGTTTTTGAGTCAATGGTCACATACCAAGGTAAAAGGTCAGCTGCGAATTCAGGTTCAGTTGGTTAGGTTTCGTTTTCAGGTCTTCGGAAAAGTTGAAGTCCGATTTTAAATCAGACGGGGGGTTGAGGTGCAGTAGGCGTAGGGTGCTCATTCATATGTGAACGATGTATCAAAGGTAAAATGACAAAACAAAAAAAAAAAAAAAAAAAAAAAAAAAAAAAAAAAAAAAAAAAAAATAAAAAAAAAAAAAAAAAAAAAAAAAAAAAATGTCCCAACTAACCAACTTGTTTCATACTCACTTGCCAGGGGGATGCCAAGTTTACTGCTGTATTTTTGTTATCTAATTGGAAAAATGAACCGGTCAATAGACAATGAAATGGCCCCTAAATATGAAGTGCCAAATTGACCTACCTGGCAAAGAATTCTTGAGTTCTGATATCGTGTAATTTCCGGATGCAATGATGAAAATGCCTTCAGCCGTCAACACATGGCTGGACATTTTCCTGTAGGTTTTCGCAATTTATTCCGGTCATCTTGGCCAGTAAAAATGCCATTCATAGGCCTTTGTCTATGCATACATCAAACTTCTGCGATTCTAGAACGACCGCTGTATTCAAGATATCAGCTAAGTAAAAACAAAACTATCAAGATCAACAATCTGAACAACAGCATATTATCATCTTATACTATTATGGCAAATCTGTCTCCAATAGCTTCCGGTGGAGATCCTACACTTGATCACCAAAAGCTATCCACTAGGAACAGATAATGACCCCGTCTTTCAAATCAAATGTAAGGGTCATTGTGTTTTAGCAAAATTTACTTAGGGTTTGAATTCTTGAAAATGCCCCCCAAAAAACAATGAAATACATAAAGCAAATTGGAAGGATCCATTTTGTTTGATGGGGAGGGGGGATTAAAGACTTTTTAAGGTCATTTTGGAGTTGAACCCCTCCAAGAAAAAAAACATGGGAAGGGTTCCCACACATCCCCCAAAACTGCCCAACCCAAAGCTCAATGTCTAATATAAACTGTAATTTATTAAAACCAGAAGACAAACCTCTGTGTTTCTGAATGCCATACCATGTTGAATTAGGGAACAAAGGCACTCGCAGAGGGTCACCATCGGTCAGATGAGACCAAAACAGGTGGGACAACACCCAGGACCAATGTATGCCAAGTGTCATGAAAATCACTTGACATATGGGATAACAGGCAAACTTGTTAATTCTGACCATTGTGGGGCCATGACCTCAATGACATCTCTAGATGACATTTGACCCACTGGTATGACTGTGAATATTAATCAATTCAACAAAGAAAACAAGGCGAAACAGCGTAGTTACGCGATGTGTGTTAAATATGTCCCCGCCGAATGTCGCGATCACTAACATGTGCTAGATGCAACTACAACACTCAACCCCTCCAAAAACCCTGTGTGGGATGTGACACTCCACGCCACCCCTCCCCAACCCCCGCCAAAACCCACACCCCCCAAAACCCCACCCCCTTCCTAACACCGCAAAAACACCCACTCCTTCCCCAACAACCCCACAACACCCACCCCCTCCCCAACACAACCAACAGTCCTACCCCCTCCCCAACACTTGCAAACACCCCACCCCCTCCTTACAACCTCAACACCCCAACCCCTACCCCCAAATATCCTGGAACACGCCTCCCCTCTTTTCCCCAACCCCCAACAATTACCCCTTCCCAACACCCCGCCAAACCCCTACCCCTCCCCCAACACCCCGCAAACACCCCTCACCCCTCCATAACACCCCACAACACCCCACGCCTCCCCAACACACCACAACAACCCACCCCCTCCCCTATATGGCATAGTAGTTCATGTAGCGAAGGGATTTGGCCTATCCGAGGGTGGCGGTACCGTTCAGAGGATAAGCAAGTGTTATGACCATATTTATTTTGCTCATTGCATACCAAAGCCACATATCTCACATACTTTAAATTGCAACAAAAGATGTGCCCCAGTGATTAGGCTTTCATGCAGCCGCCGGAATTTTGCGTTATCCGAGAAGGACTGTTTAAAAAATATAGCAATTACGCTGATTTTTGCATATAATTAGCTCACTTTCATAATCAATTTGCCCGAAACGGCCAAAATCTAATAGGCGAGGACTCGGCAGCCCGCTTTCCTTCCCACCAAGTTACATTTATATGCCTTACGGAAACGCAGAAAATTGTACACGGTTTCTTGCAGGAAATTTCTTCATAAATTCTGGCAAAAGGATAATTAATTAGGTATTTTAAGGCCACACAATATAAAAGTATAAGAATCATCACCCCGTCTTTCACCAAGTAATATCATTGTCGCCCTTACAGAAGTCCAGATAAATCGTATATCAAGTGGGTAACATTTTACACGAAACGGAGGGGACGGACGATTATGGACGGACAAAACGGCAAACAGACGCTGCTAATTTCATATCCCGTTCCGAATCATTATCAGGGACAAGACACATGGCCTTGTGCTGTATATGTTTTAAGGTGGTATCCCCCACTTTTGGAGGGTCATGATCTTAATGCATGTACATTAGAGTTCTTTACATGAAGGTGCCATATAGATTAATATATACCTTGGACGTTACTCTCTCTAAATATGCGTAACAAAAGTTGGTCATGTGACCCGTTGCCATGGCAAACAGCGGTCATATTGAATTGGTAAAATTTGAAAGTAGAGGGGGACGTTGGGACCGATTACATTAAAAACTAA
>JAMKCH010082092.1:0-44103 GCA_023653785.1 Ophioderma brevispina
CTCCTTTTGCTGTTTCTGCCCCACAAATCAATTGCTACAATCACTAACTGTGTCAGAAGAACCGCTGATCCAAGGCCATATGAGGGTTGTTACAGATTGGGGTCAAAGGTCACGTAGGGTCATTACAGGTCAAGTCGTCTTACCCTCCTTTTGGCTGTTTCTGCCACAAATCAATTGCTATAATACTAGACTTGGTCAGAAGAACCACTGGCCTAAGGCCCATAGGGGGTGTTCACAGATTTGGGTCAAAGGTCACCTGGCCTGATTAAGGGGCATCTTTAAAATTTAAAAAATTGAAGACCTCACACCAGATAGCAATTGCTAAAATCACTGGACTTGTAAGAAGAATTGCTGACTCCCACATCCCCCTTCTAATGTGTACATAGATTGGGGTCAAAGGTACATGGACAGTGGCAAGTATCACCGCATGATATATCGTGCTTTCTAAAGCACAATCGATGCCCTAGTTCTTTCTTCTTTTTTCTTTGTACCGTGCTTAAAATGATACTAGTGCCAGACGCTTGCTCAGATTGCAACCAGAATTCATATATAAAAACAAAGGAAAATTAAAAAAAAAAAAAAAGTTTTTTTTTTTTTTTTTTTTTTTTTTTATATAGGGTGTTCAGAGACCAGTTTGACCATATGGGTCCGTGAGGGTCAACAGCGGTCAATGTCGCGCTAACACCCTTTTCCCCACTTCTCCAGCATTCGCATGTGCTTATCGATGCCATTCGGTCACATTGATCGCCAGATGCCTGGCCATATTGCTTTGTTCAAGATTTTGAATCCAAAGTCATTTAGGGGCAACAAGGGGCATCTCTCTAATCCCTCTTAATATTTCAAAATGCTACTAGTGTTACACAGTTAACGTGATCTTGACCAGACTTCTTCATGATAACCCCTGACCCAAGTGCCACACAGGGTGTTGACAGATTGGGGTCAAGGTCACACAGGGGTCATGAGAGGTCAGTCGCTCTTACCCTCCTTTTTGCTGTTTCGGCCACAAATCATTGCTAATAATCACTAGACTTGGTCATGAAGAACCGCTGACCAAAGGCCCATATGACGTGTTACAGATTGGGGTCAAAGGTCACGTAGGGGTCATTACATGTCAGGTCGCTCTTACCCTCCTTTTGGCCGTTTCTCCCACAACTCAATTGCTATAATCACTAGACTGGTCAGAAGAACCACTGAACTAATGCCCATATGGGGTGTTCAGAGATTTGGGTCAAAGGGTCACCTTGGGCCGATTAAAGGGCATTCTTTTAAAATATTGATAGACCTCACACCAGATATCAATTGTTATAATCACCGGCCTTGTTCAGAAGAATTGCTGACCCAACCCTTATAATGTGTGCATAGATTGGGGTCACATGGCAGCAGTAATTCCCACGCGCAGACCGCATGATATACTCGTGGCTTCTAAGGGCGCAATCGATTTAAAAATAGGCCCACCCCCCCCAACCGACTATCCCGATTGATTTATAGTGTTAGGAGATTTTTTTTATTTTGTAACTGTTTTTTTGTTTTTATTAATTGTTGATGTTTTCACTCACTAAGTGTGACGAACGTAAATACTCGCGTTTCGCCATAAATATGCCTAAGGACTTTTCAAATACGGTCGATACGTAACAATATGGTGGTGCCCAAAACTATGTTACTGAAGTGGTATGCTCATTATAAAATAATTTTGGGCATCCTTGATTTTGGTTACGCCGTTTGTGGGGAATCCGCTTGTCTATCTTTATAAGTCATTGGGTTAAAGTCATTATGTCGAAATCTCGAGGGCGGCGAGATTCTGAGAGTCCAGTTGCGCTGCATAGTGTCCCCTAACGTTGCGTAGTCGTAGCAGTAACTGCTTGAACGACAAACTAGTAGAAATTCGTGAATGTCACCTTGTTACGCAAAGATCGCAAATTTGCATCGGCAAACGTAATAAACAAAGGACCGCTGGTCCAAAGGACTAAAAATGGCGCTAAATACACGTTGAATACCGAAGAATCGGCGAAAGACGCTCACACGTGTATCAAATCAGACCACACATAGCACAGTGGCAGCGCGACGTGTCATCCCCCGCCGAATTCGGCAACCGCATCAAAAATCCCGTGCGCCGGGAAAAGGCCAAACCAAATCCAATCATCGCACCGCAGGGCGCAAAAGACCGAAATCCGAAATGGGAAACGATTGACAAACTCGAGGGTCTTTACTGGAATCCCTGGCAAGAAAAATCAGTAATTTCCATGCAGCATGCCAGTTGGGCAGCTTGATGGCTAGAGATCATAGTGACTCTCGAACCGATAAACATGAGAACCATGACGACACTAGTGACATGCATATGATATGATGAACGAACACTGTATCAGGGCCTATGTCATGTGGACCCCTACTCACCCCATAAGTGAGGAGAGATGAAGTTTTTGACAGATTTGCCATGGCACTTTCAGCTCAGCTCAATTCAGAATCATTGAAAAGGGAACATCCGAACATGGACAGTAAGTGTTCAACCCCTCCGCTGAAAAGACTGACAAAGGATTTGCAGCCTTATTCCGCAGTAGAGTCAGATGTGGGGAAAGAAAATAAGAGAGGGTTGGCCGCCACTTTGAACTTTGCGCTTTGTGGAGAACTGGAAGACAAAAGTCCCGAACTATGATAATTCTTTTCCGTGGCGGTTTAGTAAGCAACACGCAATATCATTGGTTGTTGCCTTTTGCATATGAGCGATTTAGATAAGTTTTACGGCAGCACCCAGCTTTATGGGTTGGTTCAGTTGCCTTTTAACTACTATTACTTAAATAAATAGGCCTATTTGTCGCGATTAAAACACCAAAACTAATAAGAATGATAATAAGATAGGATTTGTTGGGTTTTTTTATTTTTTTGTGCCTATCTAATTATCGTGTCATATGGATGGGCATCCATTATTTTTCGTAGTGATACGGGCCATCCTACTCAATATGGACTCCCATCCATATGACACTATAATTAGATAGGGCAAAACACCAAATCATAATCTTTTAATTCTCTAGCAGAAGTGCCCTAACGGTGACATTGTCCTTGTTCCCAACCGTTATAACCATTTGGAATGTATCTTTCCCCCACACGCTCACGTTATGTGAAGTTTGCAGAAGGTACAAGAAGCCCTCATTAAATATTACAATTATTGCAAAATTGAATGAAAGCATGCACTATCAATGACCTCACAGAAGGTTTTTGCTGGGTGTCCTCCACAAACTTTGAGATGAATTGTCTCAGAAAGATCTGATAGCCATATTTAAATCCCCCATATCATCACTATGCAAGCCATCAACGCAGTCACCAAAAATGGCTCTTCGGGAGCGACCTGGGAAAACGATCAAGGAAGATCCCAAGATGAGATCAAAGGCGACAGCCAGGGTGTTTAGCAAAGCAATCACATGGTTTGATAGCAATCCATTGCCTAACCGACCATCGTACAACAAAATGTGCAGGCGGCTCATCAGCGGCAGAGCTGGACCAAAAGTGCAGCCCCATTTTTTAGGGATTCCAGCAGGCTTCCAGTCAAAACCAGACCAAACTCCAGAATCGCAAGTTTGGTGAACATCAGAGCAAAGTCACGCAAACCATCAAGAAAACTGCAAATAGTGGAAAACCTTGCCCTCTGTTGCGGTAGGTAAGAGCACTATTTATTTCCTTTGAAATCTCATTGTCCAAACTTCCGTGAGGTCGATTGAACTTTATAGCAGTGAATGATGCAGAGAATAACATCCGATAGATACATCTTGCAAGCAATATCCGATTACAAAATAGATTTTTGAAAATGTTCGCTACCACACACACAGCATGCCAGTCCCTTATAAAGGCTCAGGAGTCATTGAGAAGGTGCAAAGATGCTGAAATAGAAAACTATGCCAAGCTGTAATTGAAAAATGCAATTATGAAAATGGTCATTTATTTCAAACATCTTTAATTAGGAAAGAAAGATGGGGTTACCATGATCCTTGATCTACGGCACTAACCAATATGTGAAATACGAACATTGAAGATGGATACATTTAGTCGGTAAATGTTGGTTTTACCAACACTGCTTATAATGGCACTCCCTCGATCTAAAAAGGATGCATATTAGCAGCCCAATACTAGCTCAATGGAAGGAAATATCTAAGTTTCCTGGAATAACAACCTATATCAGTATAAAAGGCTTTACCTAATGGGTATTTCAGGACCCCTCGTTTATTTACAAAGCTGCAAAACCACACTAGCAAACTACGAGTCCGATAGTCATTGATAACTGCTTACCACCTTGAGAACTCTTACTGGTAGCGAAAAACCATGGAACAAGCAGCTTAGGCAGTTCAAGATGCAGCACACTTCCTCGAGACCTTGTGATGTATTATCCCCCCATATAAGGTCCCATTTAAACCAATGCAGAATCAGTATTTGGGATCATACAGTAAATTCTTGAAAATGAAAGTTTTTTCTCCAAATTAAAAAAAACGAAATAAGGATGTGTGCTCATATGCTTTCATCAAAACACATACAATTAATACCTGTTGTCAGAATGATAGGCAACTTTGGTTGCTGCTTTACCACGCATTTCAGTTACGTTCGTGATTACCGTGCATTGGAAAAAGGATAAAATTATGCCTTAAAAAGACAACATAGCTGTTACAGCATGCTTGCACTAATCATTTGTCAAAAATCTACAATTTCAATGTTAGGCTCAACATGGACAACACAACTGCAGTAGCATCACACTTGCTCACAATGTGGGGGGGGGGGGGTCAAAGGTCACAAGCATGCATGGTTAGCTAAAGAGTTGTTGGAATGTGTAAATTGACAATTCAATCTGTGTATCAAGGGGCACATCGTCCTGGGTCAAAATATTTGTATCTGACAGAAAGTTCAACTATATTTGACAAGACGAAACTGATGGATGCTTAAACAAAGATCTTTTTCAATTAATGCCAGAGCATAAGTTATAAACCATCAGTAGACTTGTTTGCATCCAGGCTCAATGCACAGTTACAATCTTATATAGCCTGGAACCCATCGCATGCCGAAAAGTAAGCATAACTTAGAATTGGGGTCCGTTCAAATTTTATGCATTCCCACCTGTTGGACATTGCCTCTCAAAATCATGGAAGACGAAGCGGAAGGCAGAATGATCGTGGCCCAGTGCCTAACCCAGCCATGTTTTCCCAAACTCTTCACATTGCCTACGGCAAACCATATTTTTGCCAAAAGAGCAGTCTCTGCCTTACACCAACCAGTAACAGAAGGTTGCCCCACTAAATGGGAAGCTTGATCTGATCTCTTGCAGAGTCTCCGGCAAGCAATCAAGCGTACGGCGGGCGTATCAAAGCACGCTACCGAGATTATACTCTCATCAATGGCGCGACGCTACAAATGACAGTAAGGCCATATATTCAAGTGATCCAGTTTTTGCAGTGCTAGCAGACAGTCTGTGCACACCAATGCATCAGAATTATCGAGTTTTGCCTTGTTCTATCAACGAGGATGTGGAGTATAATTCTATAAATGTAGCTAGAAATACTTGTCCTCATTTGTTGTGTTAAAAAGAGGACTCAACAGTGGGAACGCCCATCCACTGATTTCACGATTAATGAAGGGGGTTTCAACAAAAGGCCACCAGCACCGCGTTATGATGTTATTTGGGACGTAAGGTTGTTCTTCGACTTTCTCCGTAGCTTCGCCCCAGCACCACGTTGAGCCTGAATCCTTGACTTTGAAACGAGTGATGTTGATGCCCTAATAACTGCCTCAACGGTACACAAACAATTCATGTGACAGGCAAGTTTCCACATTACGACTTTTATTAAGCAAAGTCCGCGCCCAGGACACACAGGGTTTACAGTCACATTGAAGGGGTATCCCTCGGACGACGCCTTTGTGAAGTACTACTTGCATCGTCCAAGGACTACGTCAGTATGTGGGACTGTAGAGGACCATTTATTCATCAGCTTCAAGAAGCCACATTCCGCTGTCAGTAGGACACGATCCTTCCGTTGATCGGTTTATTAGGAGCAAGCGGGTGTGGACGTAACACAGTTCAGACCACATTCCACGAGAGCTGCATCTACTTCAGCTGCAAATAAATTGGGAGTACCCATTCAAGAGATTATGCGTACATTCAGGGTGGTCCAAGCTGAAACCTTCCAGCATTTCTATAATAAACCCCTTGAAAAGAAATATTACAAGAATGCTGATTGTGGCGAGCAGAGCGAGATATATGGTGGTGGACAAAACTATAGAGCTTTGGATCGTATATGATTGTTACTACGCACGCTTAAATTACCTTACTCTGTGCAAGGTCTTTTGGTCTGGCAACATGTTGTTCAATCATGATTGTTGGTTTACTCTATTAAACAACAAACTGTTTAATATGTTAAACACGCAAAAACATTGGTGTTCATTTAAAACCCTCAGTAACACCATATTTCATTATCACTTTTCAAAGATATTGCTATCAACATGTTTTGTGGATCATTATTGAGGGTCCTTGAATATTATGTACACAAGTATATGAGCCCGATGGTCTTTCAAATCTCCACGGAATTTCGAAAGCCCTCGAGATTTCATAAATGTGCCCTCCCGCTCCACCCATTTCTCAAATTTCAAGTTTAGTCTCGTAATATCTTCCAGTCTCTATGTGTTTGGAATCTAATTCATCAGGCCTCATACTCGTTAAATATGTGACCGACACCATGCGCCTGGACCTCTCACGTATCTCTCGCTCGACATGTCTCATAACATCCAGAATTTAACTTCAAATGTAAGTCTCGCTCGTTAAATCTGTCCATTATACAAGATGAAAACTTTGTAACATGGAAAGTTTTTTTTCTTTGTATAATTCCTTAAAATATATTGGTTTTGTGAACCTTTGTCATATATTCCCTACCCAGTGGGATGCTTTCCATACTGCACAATAGGACATTTTATGTTTCAGATTCTGCACGGATTGATAGTCTTAGGAAATTCCACGTTCTCGATATTCCCAGAGTATCAAGCGGCACGGCCATATCAGTTGACGCCTTGTCTTTCCACCATCCTGGTTGGTTGAATCTTCTCATGACTCCGAGGGGTCAAGTTGAAGCCGATTTGGAATGTCCTGGCGAGTTGCCAATCGGTAACTTTCTTCATTGTCTTCACAGGCCGCCAATTTTGGTCACTGGTTTCTTTAAAACGAAGAACACAACCAAGGTAATCCCATAACGGTGGTCTGATGAACCAAGAAAGGGCTAGCCCCAGAACTTGGTTGACGGAATAAGAGCATGCAAGAGCCCATGTTAGGCTCAAAAGGATGATGACAAAGGAGCTTTCTCAGACGAGTTGTAGTTTCATTTTAGACTGTCTTCGCGCTATCGTTGAAATTTACTACCCAGGTTTTGGCCGTTTCTTAATTATTGTCCATGCCGAATATTGGAACAACGAGGCAAAAAGCAACTACCACCATTAAGAGTACGATAGCAGACGCTATCATTGGGACTCGTTCAAGAAGCATCTGAAATGAAATAAATTGTAGCAGTAATGAATGTACACGCGGCCACACACAAGTATTGCTATCCATTTTCTTTCCTAGTATAGTAGAGTCGGGGAGAATGTCCAATTCATGACCTGCCTGTAAAGTTGAGATATACACAATGTTTTTTGCTGAAAAGAGGATTAGGGTGTGTAGATAAACCTTCCCGGGTGCCACCTGGCATCCTTGGGCTTTTTGAGACTCCAAGATGGCGGCGCATAAGATAATTATCTGTCACCCGATATTATCACACTATGAGTTTCTAGATATACTGATAGGATCAATGAACAAGTGTATGCACTTGTAACATTAACTCATACTTCAAATTCAAAATGGAAGCAAATCTAATAATTTAAAAATCTGCCCTATACAGCAAATACCTGTGATAAAAAAATTGGACACGAAGAGTATTTAGATTATGTTGTTGGACACAATAAATGTATTTATGTACTTTTAAAGTTGAACATGACGTCAATCAATATCGGCAGCAAAAAAAGTGATATCTTCAAAAAGCACCTTGACACAAATTTATAAATAAAAAAAGAAAAACGTAAAAAAAATAAAAAAAATGAAACAATTAGAATGTGCCTCCTATTGAATAACCATGTGCTACCAGGTAATCCCGATAAATACAAAATGTGTCCAATTATAACTTGAGTGCAATAGTATTGACAAACATGTAATTCCTATGGTATTTTGACCACACTTTGCCACCCCTTGGATTTTATTTCGATTTTGGCAACATTGAAAAACAAGTTGAAATGTATTTGTACCATTGGTTAAGATCAAGGTACATTTTCTAATGTCATTGACACATTGATTTCGATTTGAAGGTTGTCTCTACTTATAAATTTGTGTCAATTAAGTTGGAAGATAAGATGTTTACGTTTTTGCCTGCCCATATTGATTGACGTCATGTTACAATTTTAAAAAGATCAGGAATACATTTATTGTTGTCTAACAAATAACCTAGGTAATTCATGTTTAATTTTTATCGCAGGTATTTGCTGTTTGTTATAGGGCATATTTTAAAATTATTGGATTGGCTTCATTTTGAATTTGAAGTTGACTTATGTTACAAGTGCCATACACTTATTCTTGGATGCCTATAGTATATCGAGTAACTCCATATTGATAATATAGGGTTGAAATATATAATATCATTGAGGGCGGCACCATCATGGATTTCTCAAAATGCCAAGGATGACCAGGTGGCCACCCAACAGATCTTATTCTACATTACACCAATATATCATTTTCAGCAAAAAAAATTGTGTTGTCTATAATCAAAACCTGTCGTAACCTGAGTTCTCTCTGACTAGTATGAATGGGGGGGGGGGGGCCTTAATGCCGTGTTAATCTATTGCCGACGAATCACGTGCGTTTCTTACAGCGTTGCACACCATTAGGCGGCCGCAGGTCAACAGTTAGGGCCATATCATTTTAATTTTAGGTCCATGGCCTATACGCCACGTATTATATACATACATACAACATTGCCATACAGACATACATACATACAGACTACGACATACATACATACATACATACATCACATACATACATACATACATACATACTACATACAACATACATACGTACATTCGTACTATGTGGGGGACCAACAATGGTAAGAAAAATGTGTAAGGTGTAAGCATGTGGGGGGACCCTTATTGCGTGGCTGTATACATAGGTTATGGGTCGAGAGGTCCCCACAGGCCTTAATGCATTTAGGGATACGTTTGAGACTTGCTCTAGGGGGGGTAGGGGGGTTTTGTAAGCCATTTTAAGCAATTAGCATGTCGGGACATGCTTTGGTCCCCCACAAGCTACTCCGTCCCATAAGGATAGTATGAAGACGAATTGGTCCCCACAAAAGATACAATTTTCCCATCACACATACATGACATACATACAATATGTGCATACATAGGAAATTATACATAAGCGCATACTTACATCACTTCATGGGCATAGTGCTTTGAGTAACTTGATCGTTATGACAAACTTTACAGCCGGTCTGATTCCTGAATTTAATACATAATAGCCGAGCTAGTATTGAAAAGAAATTATAGTAATCTAAGTCTGTTACAGCGACGGCGGACGATTTTCAGAGTGGAGGCTCTTGGCATAAATCCGATTAATTTCATACTTTACTATCGTTTCTATGCAGCTATGATAGCGTTTTAAAAGTGGGGGTGGGTTTATAGGTAATTGTACTTCTATCCTTTCTGGAATTTTAGCGAAAAAATAGGAGATACTAGGGGGGCCGGTAGGAATATCCAGTCAATTGTATGAATAGAGCGGGTGGTAACCAATTCCCCAATTTCATTCTTTTTGGCACAGTAAATCTTGTGTATGCTGTTTAGGCTGTTTTCATGGACCTGAAAGTAAATACTAGTAATGTTTTACTTGTATTCTATTGACTAGATTACAGGAGCTTCACCATGCACCCATAATTACTATACAGCTGTCCCAAAAAATGTTAACACTCGAAACGACGAAATTTTGATAAAAAGAAAAAATATGCATTTAGCATATGCCAAGGCCAATATTTTCCATAAGTGTAAAAGAAGTAGGACAGAGTTTTATTGTGTTTGGAAAGTTAGATGCCTAAGTTCGTGTTTCTGGCGGGTGCCACTCGGCACCCTTGAGCAATTTTTTTACGACGTTATTACGTAATTCAGTAAAATGGCGGCATTTTGAATCACATTTTCTTAATATCTCAGCCCCCCTGCCTCCACTCGACGGATGAATGACCCTATGGAGATGATTTTGGTGGCAATTTACCCATGTTTTTAATATCAAGCAATCTAAAAATGTCACTTTCAAGGTTATAGGAGTCTTAATTGGTATGTTAAAAGCAAATGGCGGTCATTTTGAATCGTATTCTTCTTATATTATAGTCCCCGAATTACCTATGAAGCTGATTTTGGTGTGGCCATACACGTGTTTTAATATCAAGTGATCTAAAAATGATTTAAGGTTATGAGATCTTAATTCCATATCTATTCTGATTATAGGTTCAGGTATAAATCGTAGGTAACGGCGTACGTGATTGGTCAATACGCGTCACGTGGCCATGTGTAAATGTTTATGCATGGCTGCCGTGACGAACGCCGAAAGTGGTCAAAAATCATGCAATTTCAGACTGAATTTGATATTTAATGATTTAATTTTGTAAGTAATACTTTAGGAAAAAGTATGGTATACATGAACGGGGTTCATTCATAGTATTTTGGGTATGAACGTTGTTTATGCCCTCGGGCAAGCCCTCGGGCATAAACAAGCGTTCATACCCAAAATACTATGAATGAACCCCTAAATCATAATATCCCGCTGTACAGTGTGTACCAAAGTAAAGGAAACTCTAGTTAAATAATAAATTTTCGCCAAAATATCACATTTATCTAAAAAAGAAATATGTCCTAAGCAGGAACATGATGACCGCTTTCCAATGACATCCTGACCATGAATGCATTTTCAGGGTTGAATAACAATGCATTGTTGGGCTGCAGATAAATTTTGCATTGAAACAAGTTGGAAAAAGATTCAATAAGACTACTTATATCAAAAACTCAGAGCTGGTCCCTTCAAATTACATTTCTGTCGGTGCAAAGCCCACATGGTCTCTCCCTGTCTCTCACAACAAGTCAGCTGATGTGTGCACTTCATGTATGTTGATACACACTGTACAGATATTTTATTAATATGAAAAATACAAGGAACTGATTCATATTCATTTACTTTTGATTTCAGGTTAGAAAATGGATCCCTCTAACTGCGAGTGTTTCTTCGAATGCGGTAAAAGTGGGGTTTTAATTACAGGGAAGGAGAGAATAAAGACCATAATTTCTTCAAGCATCAAACGAAATGATGCGATCCATGTCGAGTTATCAAGAAGATTATTAGAGAATCCTGCGCTAGAAATCCAATACCATAAATCATGTGCATCAAGTTACACTTCTCCTCTACATATTAAGCGAGCTGCAAAACGTGCAGGAACTCAGGTATCAGAAACAGTGGAACCACCACCACCACCACCACCACCACGGAGGGTTAGATCAGAAACACCTTCATTTGACTTCCGTTTAAACTGCCTCATATGTGGACATATCTGTTTGCCCAAAGACCCAAAAAATCCTACTCGATGGAGAAGAGTTGTCACATGTCAAACAATAGAACTCAAAGAAAGTCTACTGGGTGTTTGCAAAGCAAGAGGTGACAACTTAACTCAACAAATTGAGTCCAGAATACATGTGGCTGTTTCAGATCTACATGCTTCTGATGCCCAATACCATTATGATTGTCACAAGGTATTTATTGCCAAGCGTAACATTGAAAGTGCTGCTTCCCAGTCCTGTAAATCCCAAGAGCAAGACCCAAATGATATTGCCTTCGAGCACGTTATCGATGCATTAGAAGACAACCCATATAGAATCTGGAATTCAATAGAACTCCAAAATGTTTATCATTTGAGCAAACAAGTGCATTCGCCGAACCTGTCGACCAACTCTACTCATAGAATGCAGAGGACCCTGCTGATAAGAAAATTGGAACAGCACTTTGGTGAAGACTTAATAGTTTTCCGTATTGTTGGGTGTGCTAGCATTATCTGCTTCCGGGAACACGTGCCAGATATGTTGAAACTTGTAGAAGCCAATGATACTGATGATCGGTCCATATCTCAGTTGACCAAGAAAATTGCAGCAGAGGTTAAAGACTCATCAGAAACTGTAAAAGAATATAACTTGACAGATTTCACATGGGATAAAGTGGTAGAAGGAAGTAATAAAACATTGCTACAGTTTATTGCAAATCTTGTGTCAAATGGAAATGTAACCCGTCAGTCACTATGCATTACAAACTGCATTCAAGCTCTCATTACTAAATCATTCAATCAAATCACTCTAGGTCTTGCAGTCAAATTACATTACAGGTTTGGGTCTAAAGAGATTGTGGATACTCTGTACCAGAGTGGCTATACCAGCTGAAGTGCTGAGATACCGCAAATCCGCTGCCAAGTTAACAGGAGAGCAGGAGTTTCCTTCAGCTGAATTTTTGCAAGGGGACACAATGATCAGTGCTTGGTTTGACAACTTTGACCTCCAAGTATACACATCAAACGGAACAAGAGAAACTCATTCCATGGCAATAGAATTTGTGCAGAAAACTGATGTTACTGCACCACAACCAACACCACATATTGCTATACCAAGGATCTCTAAGCAAGAAATGTTATCTACGAAGATGGGAAACTTGGCATCTATGAGGTTCTACCACTACAATGGTTCCAAGAAGCCAAACCCACCTCTGTTAACAGATGACCACTATGGTTCATCATATGATCTCTTACATCGCACAGATATGAGCCGAAATAATGCCTTGACCTCCGATATTGAATGGCTTGTGTCGCTTCTGCAGAAAGATGATGTACCAGAGTGGTCTGGTGCAATAACAAGTGCAGCCAATAAGGCCATGTCTGGTTATGGCACAGCTACATCATTTGTCTTTGGACCTTTGATAGACTCCCCTCCCGCTCATCCTGACACTGTTCTCACTACTCTCATGTATATTGAGGAAGTCCTCCAGGAGAAAAATGTGAAATACAGCAGACATGCAGCTCTACAAAGTTGTTATGCATGTCAAATGGGCAGACCCCACACGCTGGGAACACTTAATAGCCCGTCCTGGAGGAATGCATACACTTATGTCTTTCGTCGGATGCATCGGTACCTTAATGAGCAATACTGGTCTTGAGGAAATTCTTGGTTCAGCATACAATGGTGTTAGCAATATGATGAATGGCAAGGTCTGGCCTAAGGCAGTAAGAGGTCTACGGATGGTAGCAGCCGCCATTCTAGAGCCACTTGTGTCGGATGGCAAGACAACTGCAGAGGATATAGAGGACGAGCTTATTTGTTTAAGGGAGTCACGCACTGGTCGCCTTTGGATTGACTGTCTTATCATTCCGGTTATGTTAATTCATCTCTTCATCCGTGCAACACGTGAGGGGGACTGACTTTTACACATCTATGCTTTGAAGCGAATGCTCCCATACTTCTTTGCCGCAGGCCACTGGAACTACGCAAGGTATATCACATGGCACTTGAAGGAAGTAGAATTGCTCCCAGAAGATATCCTGTCTGCTTTCTTACGGGGAGAGCATGTGTGTCGCCATAACAGTGGGTACTGGAATGCCGTCTTCCTTGATCAATATGGTGAACAAACATATACCCGCTATGGTAAGTCTAAAGGTGGACTTGTCGGAAAATCACTATCGGATGAACAGGTTTGGAGAGTGGGTGTATCTTCCACCATCTTTGCACATATGGCACTTTGTGGTCTTTGACGGATTGTTCACAAACCTGTGGGCCGAGGATGATGGCCTTGAACACGTTGAAGCCAAGCCAGAAGTTCACATCACAAATAAGAAGGCCAATAGGAAAGAGCTTGAAGAAAGACGCAGAAGTTATACTTCAGGATGTAAAGACCACCTCAACCCTCTCTCCAGTCCTAGGATGACTCGTCTTTGTTAAACTTGTTAGTGGTCAGAATGCACCCGATAATGTCACTGTTGACGATGCTTATTGATTAGTTCAGACAATGATGTATGATTTCAAGGCTCAACTGCCTGATGGATTCCCACACACCACTCAAGAGAGAGTAGACTGACAATGGCGAACTCATACTACACAGAGGTCGAATTATTCTGAGAAGTGATCTGGAAACAATTTATGCCCGCCTTCTGGTTATATCTCAAAAGAGGGATATTCCAAGTTGGCTGAGTCTTTTCTGCGATGAGTTATCCCCTTTACCTGCATCACTCTTCTTCTATGACTATGGGTTCATGCGAAAGTCAGAAAAGGCACTCTTCTGCAATCATTAGCTGTTTTTTTACATTCTCCAATAGACAGCCCAAGTTTATGTCTCAACTCATTGAGTGGTCATGAAGATAATGTACCATTCAGTTGTGGCCCAAACTGGGCAGTCTCAAGCAGTTCGTCGTGAAAGATGTATTAAGTAGATACAGTGGTGAGTCAAAAAACCTACCTTCAAGAATAAAAATAAATAAATATTAAGAATTGCTTTTGCTCAAATGTTTGCTATCGTTATAAAGAAGGATAAACGAGCTTTCAGAAAACGTTTATTTGGTGTCATTTGGACTTTGGAGGAATAAGTTAACGCCTAATTGTGAGAGACTTAAAATCCTGTTTCTGGCGATTTTTGAGCCAAACAATTATGAATCGCTTACATAGAGTAACAAGGTCTTCATCAGTGATTTTGATTACAAACATTTAACCCCAAATTATTGTTAAAACATAGAATTGGAGAGTAATTTAAGGATTATAAAAATAATCCCAGAGATTAAAAATAAAATCGAAGTAAAAACTTCCCAAATAGAAATTCAAAACTGGTGTAAGACCACAGTTTACTTTGGTTCGCCATATTCATGGTTTTACCTACAACGAAAACTTGGAGCAAATGAACCCTAGAAAAGTTTTGTATTCCCGCGTGAAAACCAGCATGCGATACTGAATTTAAGTTTTGTTAATTTTATTCCGATTAATTTACAGAAAAACTTCCGCTTTAGTTCTTCTGCAATTTGTGCAAAATAATTAGCTTAGAGATGTTAAAACAACATCTCTGAGCAGTTTCATTATGTTCATGACTGAGACATTGATATGGAGTTGATTTTCATTACCTGACTCTTATGATTGAACAATGATATTTTTTGAAGATTTTTACCTTAAATTATGTTACACAATAAGACCATTTTATTTCAAAAACTGATATGTTAGTGTTGAAAGAAATCGCTACCATCTGAAATGCATGTGTGAATTGTCTTTGCTATAATGAGTTATGGTAGACGTTGGTGTCAGTCTCTCCGCATGTATGGCTAAAATCGGCCAAGCTGAATTTTTAGGTCTCTGCGCAAAATTGACATAGTTTCTGAACCCAAAGTCCGAAACCCCAAATCAAACTCTTCTGATAGCGTGTCTATCTCTGTAAACAACCAAAGCAAACATTGAATCACAAATAATGTTTAACCTTTAGAAGAAAAAATCTTTCCTGAATGTAGGGTTTTTAAGACATCCACTGTACAAAAGCAACTCCCTATGAAACTATTCGTCTTTGATCATTATGAGGAGTTAGTCCAAGGCCCATCAACGTGGAAAGGCGTGCAAAAGTGTAGTTTCCCAAGAAATACACCTTATGGAAGACACACTACTTCCCGCTAAGGAGGTAATCATGATGAGTGAAGCAAATAAGAGAAACCTCATCCAGGTCATTTGTAGCGTAACCCCTGACAATACCAATTGCATCTTGTTGGTGAAACTGGACCCTTCAAACACGAGGAAGCTGATTTGTTAAGATATCATTCATACATGCTTCGTTCTTGAGCGAAGGAAGGAAAGCCAGCACCTTCGATATTGCCATGTACAGACATCTTTCCTTCTGGTGTTTTTTGTATGGCTACATAAACATAAGACCCAGAATCGATGAGAAGTGAAAGTAAAATTGATCAAGTCATCGACATAAAATGCCACCGTACAACAGCTTGGAGGGTATGCCAAGATATCTAGCTCTCCATGCCTTGTATGGCTGTGATTCGACGTCTTTCCTCTATATGAAGTGCAAACGTTCAGCCATTAATGTGCTCAAAAGTGGTATCAATATTAAATGCTTTACAGATTCTGCAGCAACAGACTCTGAATGGATCAAAGCAGGAATCGAGTTCATAAGATCCCTGTATGGTAAGAGCTCTACATCACTTAATGAGTTGCGATACCAGATCTTCAAACGCAAGAAAGATCCTCCCAAGATCAAAGCTCTACCCCCAACCGTGGAAGCAGCTGTTCAACATATTAAACGTGCCAGGCTACAAGTTCTTATATGGCGAGCAGCAGATCAGACCCACCCCCCATTGGTGGACATTACAGACTATGGCTGGACTCTAGATAATGGCAAACCTAAACCATTAGCTGGTACTACGCAAATTGCCCCACCAGCTCTCCAAAAGATAATCAAATGCGGCTCTAAGTCCCAGTGTTCAACCAATAGGTGTAGTTGCAGGTCAGAAAAACTTTCATGTACAGCGTATTGCGAGTGTGGGGCAGAAGAGGCAAAGTGCAACAATCAGTACACATCTGAGGACTGAGGGAAAAACTAAATGACAGGTATAGACCATTTATGGATTTAAGAAATAATGGATATACAATGTTACGGCCAATCATTGAGTAATACACCTGAGCAATGCCATAAAGTAACCTGTACATGTTTTTATTGATCCAAGTGAAAAATTAACATTTGCACAAAATTATGGATTAGCGGCGGCAATTTGCTGTTTCGTCAAATAACTACAAATCATTTTAGAAGATTGAAAGATTCGATTTAAAAGTTGTTATATTTTGATCCTTCATGTGACAAATTGGTATTTGCGACAAAACAGCTCCAGTGGTCATTAAGGTACTGAAATGTGTAAGAAAATCAATATTTACTGATAAGTGCCAATTAAGACACTTATAACCTTAAAAGTGACACTTTTAGATCAGTTGATATTAAAACATGGGGTTTTCCACCACACTCATTCCATTAGGTCATTCACAGCTTGAGATATCAAGAAAATATGATTCAAAATGGCCGCCATTCGGTGATTAAGTACCAATTAAGACTCATATAACCTTGAAGTGACATTTTTGTTTCGTTGATATTAAAACATGGTATTGCCACAAAAATCAGCTCCACAGGTCATTCAGAGGCTGAATATACAGAAAATTATGATTCAAAATGGCCGCCCATTTGTGATTCAAGTACCAATTAAGAACTCATATGACCTTGAAAGTGACATTTGTAGATTAGTTGATATTAAAAACGTTGGTATTGCCCCAAAATCAGCCTATAGTTCATTCAGAGGTGGGCTGAGATATAAGGAACATATGAATTCATCAAAATGGCTGCATTTACTGAATTACGTAATAACGGTTCCCGTAAAAAAAATTGGCTCAAGGGTGCCGGATGGCACCCGCCAGATCTTGAACAATAATGCATCTAACTTCATATTATGCAATAAAAGCCTGTCCATACTGTACTTACACTTTTGCTCTCTTCCCCTGACTACATGGGTCTTTGTTTGGTATCATCCATTTAAAGCCACTAAATAGCTTTACTATGCCATTTATATTTTCATTCCTATCCGATACCTAACAAAGATATGCTTCATCAATTATGAGAGGGCAACACCATGGTGTCCGATTCTTTCTGCCTTAGAACCCTTGGAATGCATGAGGCAACGTGGAATACGCTTGGCTTCATAGCACATCTCTTTCCATCTTAAAAAAAGAAACAATAGATTTGTGCAGTGTTTTTTTCTCTATTTTCTAAGACCTCCAGATTCCTGCCATCGTGTTTTAAAAACCAAACGTTAAAAAATCGTTGTATCTACCACAACTCTTCTAAAAAGAGAAACGTTGGCTGAGTTCTTGCTATTCTGCTCCGTGGATCTGTAAATGGTCCTGCCACTGGTGTCTTTTTATTCCATTCTGGCCGCCTTTATTCGACCATGTACACTTATATCAATCAGAGTTTTGTCCTTTCTCTTTCTTTTTGGTTTACTTTCGGGTTTTTTGTTGTTATTCGTCCTCTAGAATCATAGATTTTCTTGGAATCCAATAAAGAAGTGTCTTTTTTTTGGTTAATTGGTTTGGGTTTTAACATTCCTGGGTAATTTTACAATGTAACCACTGCAAATCGGACCTCTGAAGTTGTACTCTCCTTTTTGACGAGCATATCGGTTGTTCTACATATCACATTGAAATGAAATTAACGGCAAATAAAAGCTTATTTAGTTAGCTTTAAGGCCATATCAAACAAAGACCCATGCGGTCTTTAGTTATTTTACAACATGCCTGTGTTCCGAGCGTTAACGATTTTTTTGGGACAGCCTGTACATTTTCGCATTATGGAAAATAGAAAAAAACTTTTTTGGTGACCCGACTTCATTTATGAGGTCTCATCTTACTAATCTTTGCAATGTTTGTACTTTCTGAGTTAAATAAGGACTGCACTGTCAGAATTAACTGATTTTTTTTATAAACATTTTTTGAGGATATCTAATAAACTATTATCCCAAGTGGGGAAGATATCATGAAATGCCCCCTTAAATAAAAAAAATTCCAGAAATTGATGACGCCATTGAAAAATGTATCGGCAGCCTTTGAAAATGCATTTTTAGCATAGCAGCACTTATTCTGTACTTCGTGTACATACACATTAAATTCTTATAAACTTGGAACGTAGTATTCCAGCAAACTGATGACCGATAAGTCAAACCTTCTGATTTTGTTCTATTGAAAACATTGCGTATTTTTCAACTGGCCTATTTTTTGGCAGCAGATCGTATTGTGATCTGTTTACAAATGGTTAAAGAACTATTTAAAAAGAAGAAAAAATAACCAAACAAATGAAAATAGATACCCCATGCAAATATAAACATCACATACAATGCGGTTAGTGATGATTTACAATCCTGCAAGTTGTTAAAGAGGCGCTGCAGGCGCTGATGCTCTCCACCACCGTCCATGCCGCTGTGCAAGAACAAAAGTAATGTAGGATACTGCAAATGCATACACAGCTTAGCTGTGTTACTCCTTCTGTCACAAGCACTATTAGGGTCAGGTATGAATGAAGCATAATGTTCCCAGTAAGGCAACGCAGAAAATTGAGCAAGATTTGCACAGCTTGTTGTTGAATTAATTTCATGCCAAGAAAATATTTCATTTCAGATTATACAAGAAATAAAAGTAATAATCGGAGGTGATTCTCTCTCTATATCACACACACACACACAACACACACACACCTACACCACACACAACACACACACACCACCCTGACGACGACGACGACGACGATGATGCTGGACAGATGATACGTTAGTGCAGGGATAGGGATATGGGTAGACGGTGGAATCCTCTTTCAGCATTGCTACTTCACAAAGACCGAATAGTGGTTAGATGTTATTTCACCCACGAAGATGATTTTCTTTTTTTTTGGGTTTTCCTCATAATAAGGGACTCTTATTATTATTTTTTTAATGAAACGTAACTAGTGTGCCTAGAAGATTGTGACTAAGGTCATTGGCATTTGCAATTCCTCCCATCGGGCGAATAGCTTACGTTTATGCATTATTTACCTATTAACCATATATGTCACAATTACCAGCAGAGCGCCAAGCATACCCATACAACATCCAACATCTTAAAATATGACCATCTTTAGAGAGCCTTCTGTTGTACTGGGACGTCGTGTTCAGGACACGCTTACACTCCCTTCTCTTACGGAAACGTTGGAGTCATAATGGAAGCTCAAGGCCGACAATTCATCTTCAGCTTCAGATCCGTAGCAGGCAGCGATACCTCTTTATCAAGTGTGACCTTGTGTAATGGACAACAATACTACCCGAGCTGAAGTGGAAATATTTGCTGTTAAAACAACGCCTCTGCTGCTGTTTTTGTGTCATATACGACATCGAGTGTTCTAAAGAGAAACATTTTCTGTTTTTAAGCTTAACACAAAGCAAAATACGTCCATATTTATTCTTCAAACCCTCGTCTTGTTCAGTAACGGCCAAGTTTAAGTTTAAAGAGGTGGAATAATGATCTCTCCATAGGGAAAGGGGGGGGTGTGAAGTAGCGGAAGATTTTTTTTACAAATGATTTATTTGTTTTTTGGTGTTGTTCTTTTCTTTTTTGGGGGGTGCCCGAAAAAAATGTTCGGTTATTTCAGTTGTATTGTTAGAGTGGTTTACGTAATGTAAGCTTTATATTACTCAAATATATTCGAATAAACCAGTCGCATAATATTGTAAAAATGCCGTTTAAAATTGGTTATTGGAAAACTCACAAATGGTAGCAAACCTCCACCGTATTTTTATTCCTCCGACTCGATAGCTCCGGTCTTCCAGATCATTGCTAAAATCAACGGGTTCTCCATGGATGGCGTCTACGATCATGAAGCATTCGTAACATTGTGCCAACGGTCAAAAAGTGTAATGATAATTTACATATATTTATTTGTTATTTGAATACTCTAGCGTCAGACGCTTCGGGAATACACACACAGCATAACCAAATACAAAACATGATGATGTCTTATTACGGCGGGGGTTCAAAACTCTTGAATCTCACGAATGGATTCTGTGGTGGATTCTGTGGCCATTTTGGTCACTAAAAAAGGGGAAATGTTTGTGACCCGAGATGAGATGTTTGAGGTGTGAATCTGACACTTTTAGGTTATGTACATGTGACGCCAGCAGAATTTTAGCCCCCCCCTAGCCCCGGGTTTTTTTATGCTGCCTGATCAAAAGAAAATCCTATTACCGGAGAACGTAAAAGTTGACAAAATAAAACAAATTACCTATTTCACATCGCTGCCGGTGTATAAACACGAAGTACATTCACACTTTCCCGATTTACAATCCATAGGGAACCTCATTCACGATCATCCTTGCAAACTTAACAGATCCAAATAGGAGGAAGGTAATAAAACAATACAACAGAAATGCGTCGGGATGAATCAGAGACCACTATTTAACGTACACATATTGACAATTACGTGACAAAATATACATTAAAATTGCGTACGAATGACAATGCTTGGTACGCGTAAACTAAACCCGCTGTACTAGCGCACAAGATTACATTAAGGGACAATGCATCTCTCAATTGATGGGACTTATATCTTATACAACTTTTAACAGGCCTAAATATCAATGTAGGACCCTTAGAGTTTCACAGTTTTAGAAAAGAAATGACATAACGATACAAACACGGCGATATGTTTGAGTAAGGTTATACATTTCAAGAAAATCAACGAATTTTGTAGATTCCTTTAGTTTTAAGTGGAAAAATTTGTTTTCCAAATCCTAAAACAAATATCCAGGTTGCTTATATTGTGTTTAATTTTCCAAATCAGTCTCCACATTTACCAAGAACATCTTTAATATAAAGTTTGCTGGTAGTAATCGATACATTGGTAAATCTCTAAAACCTCTGTCAATTTAAATTCCGTGACTTTGGGGACTGGGTTTGGTCATCACAGTGAACGTACATAGCATTGTTTTCAAAATATGGGCGAAATAGTTTCCAACTTGAAGATGACATTTTACTTAACGTCGCGCCAATTCGTATGAATATTAATATTGGTTGTGTGTGTGCATTGGATCATAAATTAGTTCTTGTTTAACTATTTTACTCATGTTACAAGTTCACATAGAACGATTCTTTCAGTTTAACTCCTCTCTAAAGTCAAGCCCAGTTGTGATGTTAAATGCTTTATATTAAATTTATATTAATGGAAATCAAGAGGGTTTAAACATCGATTTCAAAACATATGGTAAGACTTAAGAATGGTAATAAATCGCTATCACGACGCTTTTATATTGCTCTCAAAACGCATCAGTAGACCTTTACAGAGATATCCATGGTAAAAATGTTCTAAAATTTCGGGTTTCTCCTGTTGGAAAAAATGAAATTACCTTCTGGATTTTGTGACGGTAGAGTATTTACCAGGACGTAATTTAAATTTCCATAGTTGTTGGAGATGGTTCAGCTGTGTTTGTCTGAGGTGATTCAGTTGTCGGAACATTAACCAGTACAGTAATTGTGTTACAACTACACACGGTGGATCGCCTAAGTCCGAAACAGATACCCGTAAGACCTATGTATTAGGTGGGTAGGTATTTCGCGAAGTGTAAATGGTGCCGTTTTCTGAAACATCGAATAAATCTTTGATCCGTTTCGGAACTTTGAAAAAGAAATCATAATCAACTCGCCATTCAGTCCGTCGTCTGCATCTTCAGCGATATCTGATGACCTATCGTTCCTATTGGAGTATTATGTGGCAATTCGACGTTGGTGATCGCGTCACCATTTAAAAGTTCCGGGCAGTTGGTCGTTTAAGTTACGACTGTAAATGTCAACTGAAGTTGTTGAATACATCACGGGCGACCATCATCTTCCGCAATAGCAATTAGATTGTATACATTTGGGAAGTTTCTAGATTGCATATCGAATTCAATACGTGTTGAAATCTCAACTCACCAGTCGCACCGTTACGGGCAAAGAAATGGGGGGGTTCCGAAAGAAAATGAATAGCGCACATCACCGTTTCGCCCCTCGTCTGCATCAATGGCTGCAGATGATACAATAACCGAGGCATCCTGAGTATTTCGGGTACTGTTACCTAATATACCGATTGTGGAAAAATGGGTGCTGCTTTATTTGGTAATGACTTCCCATCACCTGACCGCCTTCAAACCCGTCATTACACACCCCCAGACTTTAAATCAATTCATACGCTTGGTCATTACAATTGTTGACAAGATCGTTGCAACTAGGCATATCACAAAGCCGTTCCTTCATACCCTCAGTACAATTACAAAGTCGTTATTCTGGACATGATCCGTGACTATAAATAAAACGACACACCCGTATCAGAACGTGTCAATGCTGTATATGATAATATAATTCCTATTGTTATAGTGTTGTCATCCCTGGGTGAGACTATCGTGTGTTTTCCATCCGGTTTGTTGGATTTTTGGTGAATGTTTGTAGACTTTTGAAGGAGACTTTTTACAAACTGATTGGTCTGTAGTTTTTTAAGGTAAGGCCCTTTTATATCGCCCTTTTTGAACAGGATGATCATGTTAGCTTCTTTCCACTTCATCTCTGGAACTTTTCCCCTGTCTTATGCAGTCTGTATCTGACTTTGCCAACTCCTTAGCAATAACATCTTCCCCTTCTTTAATGGTCTCAATTAAAATGATTGTCGGGTCCCAGGAGCTTTTCCTCCCTTTCCTCGTTTTCAATGCAATTGACTGCATGCTGAACCTCCCAGTGTGTAATGTCTGGAATTTCCTTCCCGACTTGCGGCTAAATGCAGATCAACTGTTTTACGTGTGGTAGAGTTCTTCAAGATTGTTTCAATCCTCTTCAGAATCCTGTCCTGATCTAGGATTTTCTTCCCCATCTTTGTCTAGTAGTGATGTGTCTTCCGCTTTCCACTTCCCAGCCTCTGAATTAGTTTTTTCTTGACAAACTTCTGTGTTTTCTATTGCTCCTTAAGTTCAGGTGGTTGTACTTTCTGATGTCTTGTCTCAGCTTCTTTCTATATTGTCTTGCATGTTTTCAGTGTGATTCCCCATTCTGAAATCCCCCCCATCTCTCTCATATTCCTCCCTTTTTCTTTTTCATAAGTAAATGGTTTGGTACTGCCATCAAGTTTTTTATCCGAGTGCTTCACTCTTTCCCCCTGCTTTTTTAGAGAACTCTCATGGATAATGTCAACAAATTTGTCATTCCATTCATCAAGGTCGGAACTTTCTTCCACTTCGGGGGGGGAGTCCCTGGAAGCGATTTTGTAGTTTCAAGTTAAATTCCTAATTCCTGCTTTCTGCTGCAATATTGTCTATATCGGCCTTTTGGTGTTTTTCTGTTCATTAACTCATCCTTTCCAACCTTGTGTCTACCTTCACCTTACACATGAGTAGGCGATGGTCCCTGCCGGTGTTCACCTTGTTGATTACGGTCGTCTTGGATGATCTTTGGCTTGATCGTCAGGACATAGTCAATTTCATTTTTTTGTTTGACCGTCCGGGCTTCTCCAAGTCCATCTCCTGATTTTTCTTCTTGAAGAATGTGTTCATAATTGAAGCTTCTTGCTGACAGCAAAGTCATTAACTTTTCAAAAGGCAGGATTTAGAAGTAGCTACCAAACCATAGATCATATTCATACTCTAAAACCAAGCTCAAAAAAAATGTCAGGAATACAACAAACCACTCTTTTTGCCTCATTGATTATGAAAAAAAAGCGTTTGATTCAGTTGAGACACAGTCAGTAATACAAGCATTACCAGAACAGGGGATCCATCAGAAATACATAGAAATTCTCAAGAACATTTACACTAACTGCACTACTAGCCACAGTTACACTGCCCAAAACAGAGGTGGAAGATTAACTCAAGAAAGGCTTCGACAGGGAGAACACAGTTTCACCCAACTATTTACAACTATGTTTTGGAGAGTGTATTCCCGCTCATCTTGACCTGGAAAGGCAGAGGATAAATATATGCGAATGTTTAATAATCATTTGAGGTTTGGCAGATGACATTGTAATCATTGGGGAGCGGCTGGTGATGTAAGGATTGCTCAAGGAACTTGCAGATGCCAGCAAGACATTGCGGACGTGAAAATGAACATGAAGAAAACAAAAGTATGGAACCAATTCACTCGTAGCCCAAAGACCTGTCACTGTAGATGGGAACAAAATGACTAAGTAGAGCATACATTTATTTGGGGCAGAGAATTAAGCCTGAAGGAAAAGAGTCCAAGCACAGGAGATAAGGAGGAGAATTAGATTGGGTTGGTGCCAATATGGAAAACTGAGTAATATCATGAGAGGAGAATTCCCAATGCAGTCTAAAGAGGAAGGTATTCAATCAGTGCATTTTTGCAAACAATAATTACGGGCAGAGACCTGGCGCAATGACAAAATAATGGAGAAGAAAATAGCAGCAGCTCAAAACAACCAATGGAACGGAAATATGCTTGGAAATACCATAAAGACAGAAAAAACAAATGTTGGGTAAGGGAAAAAGCACAACACAAGGTCCAAGGGACATTTCGGGAATCATCCAAGCTTAATACAGTGGAGGTGGGCGGGACACATCAGCAGGAGAACAGGTAATAGATGGACTGCGCTATTAACCATCTTGGAAAGCTATGGATGGAAGGAAGGGAGTAGAGCAGGAAACGCGTGAGATGGCGGGATGACATTGACAATTATGGGGTTCAGGTGCACTGGCAGGGAGCAGCCAAAAGACCGGAACATCGGGCAGAAAATGCTGAGGCTTCGTCCAGCAGTGAACTGATTAAGGCTGAAGATGATGTTATGTATCCTCATGTTTGTAATTAAAAAATAGTATTTTATTTTAATTTCTATGTAACTAGAGAAAGATTTACTAGCAGGGGAAAAGACTCTTATTTTACATGACCCCACCGGACAAGCGAATTCCCAGTGCTATATGATCATAAACAGGGGCCGTACGGCAGGATTTTTTTTTTGGGGGGGGGGGGGGGAGGTGCGGGCCTTCGAAAAAGTGGCCTTTTTTCGAAAAAAGTGGACCCATTTTTGGTATGGTAAAAGTGGACCTAACCCCCCCAAAATGATCCCTTTTGGGACTTTTTTAAAATTTTATCCCCAAAATGTGGAACTTTCGTGGCATAATTTCTTAAATTGTGGACCTTTTTATCAAAAATTTCAGCAAAAAGGATTTTTTTTGGGGGGGGGTGCGACCGCACCCCGCACCCCCCCCCCCCGCGTCGGGCTGATCATGAACATCTGTTTAACATCTGCCCGGAGACATTTTCTAGAAAAGCTACTAGATGTATCAATGCTTGAGAATATTCCAGGGTGAGTGCAATTGATTGTTAACATTGGGAAATGCAGAATTATGTCATTAGTGGAGATCGAATTGGACATGTTCGGCTATGTTTTATGCATGATGCTGTAATAGCTTTTTTTAGGATATTGGTAACCTGCTTCTAGTATATAAGGACATTGTGAGTTTAAGGACTTCGCCAGTAATTTGATCCACAGAAGACGGTAGATTTGAGCAGTATTACAACTAGGATTAATTATTTTGATACTACCTAAATGCTATTTGTCTGATGTCATCTTTGAAGCCAAAAGAGCTTCAGTATTGGGAATCAAAAAGGATTCCAGTTGTGGTCTAAACAGTTGGACATTTGCGACAGGGACTGATTTGTGTAAATAACTTGTGTAATACGTGTAATACGGTAGAATAATGTTTGAACTGCTGCACAACGTTATTTTCAGGACTACTCGAAAAAGAAACAAAAAATATTACTGAAGAAAATGCACTCGGATTTTATTACTGGAATTTTATATTGTTTAAGGACTCCCTTTCCAGCCGCAACGTAGAGACATAATCGTTGAACTGCAACATATTAGAATTCTTAACTTCAAGATGGAGAGTTAAGAGAGTAGTGTATTGATGTGATCAGCATTGTAATGTATTTTGGGCATTCCAAATATTATATTCTGTTACTATATAAAAAATCATTATAAAATTTACACAAGGTTCATTTGTTTGTGTGTGTTTTAGACCTTATCATCCTCGTGATGGCGTAACACTATACATGGATCTCATTACCTGAGATAGGCGAATATCACTTGAGAATATCCATCAACATATCCATCATATTCTTTTATTTTGAAGATGAAAATTTACATTTAATTATACAATACAGACGGTAAACATAGGGAGGAGGGAGAGAGGTAGAGAAAGAGGGAGAGGAGAGCTAGGGAGAGGGGGGGGGGGGGGGGGGGGGGGGGGGGGGGGGGGGGGGGTGGAGAAGATGCCTTATGCGTATACCTCATGCTAATAATTACACCATGCGGATAACAGTTATCTGAAACAATGGTATACTGAACCAGTATTTAAGATTTTTCACAGGAGTACAAAGAACAATTAATCCGGTATAGGCCAAGAATCACAGTCACAAAGATTGGGTTCTTCACATTGCCGTGACTGGAACATTCATTCACTAATCGCATGATATAGTCGGTGCCCATTTCTATCCCGAAAAACCTAGTAAAATATGGCAATGCAAATGGAATAAGTGAAATCCAAATTGAAAATAACAAAATAACCTATTAATTTTCAAAATCAAGTAAGCAATTGTGAAAGAACTCTGCGCGCTTTTCTTTACGCGGTCGCTAAAGCCCATTCGTACAAAGATAGGCGGGTTGTCGAAGTTTTGATGTTCGCTTTTCCAATAAAGGAAGATCCACTTTTTTTGCAGCTTAAAATAATAATACAAATGACGGAAGGCGGATCCGTAATCGTAATGTCATAAAGATTCGGTGTTACGGTGAAAATACTAGAACAGATTAGATATGTTATATTTTGATTTCTCCAATTCCAAACTACCATGTACCTGCAGCTACGCTTGCCATCATCATCAACAACACAAGACCTTGACAATTACAGTCGTTAAGATGACTGCCACAATTCAAATGTCAGACTGCAGGGCTGCCTGCATATCCACTATAACATTCACAAGTATCTGGTGAGATGCAGTCGCCATACAGCACAGCATCTAAATCGTGCAGTCTGGAGGCCACACGATGGCCTCCCCGAACAAAGAAGCAGTCGAATTTATCGTAGCCGATACAATTTCCATGTCCTAAAATATACAAATGTATGTGTAGGAGAAAAAAAAGAAATGGGGTCGAATTGACAGAGAGATACTTAGAGCAATGGCATTTGCGTTCTAGAGAAGTATGACAAATATTCGCTAATTTTATCGTAAAACCTGTAAGTGCGGGCTAAATCACTTTCAGGGTTTAGAGATCTGTTAGTCATAGAAACAAGCATTTCTACATTTTACCTTGGTAATACTCTTACTACAAATTAGGTGCGAAGGTATAAGGGAGGGGTCATATTTACGCAGGGGGGGGGGGAATGGAGGATTTGAGGGGGGAACCCGAAAATTTTTGCATAAGAGAGTGGCGGGGAACATGAAATTTTTCATCAACGTTGAGAGGGGGAAATGAACTTTAAATGGGAAAATGCCTGCTAAAGGGGAAAGTGAAATTTTTGAATGGAAGCGAGGGGGGGGGGGACGCGAAAATTTTTGCCGAAAAAAAGTTGAAATCCGTCATTCCCCCCCCACCCCCCCCCCCCAACCCCCGGCATAAATAATGCCTCTCCCTAATTATCCCAAAAACAAAAATCTCAGGCTGAATCTCACCATACATTTGCAAAATAAACTGTCGTAAGTAAAATGCCCCAAAAGATAGCAGTTATTGTAATGATGGGTTCGTAATTATCGGCAGACGTCGGCCGACGTTCAGTCAATCGAACTGCTTTTCGCCGACAGATGCATGATAGACGCGTTGCGTAAAAAGCATGTTCGAAAGGAAAGCATCTGCAGACGTCTGATGATGAGTATGAACCACCGTTAAGTGTTCAAGATATAAACTTAGGTCAGATTTCGTGTTAACATTCAGAAAGAAGCCTGTTCATGCTTACCAAAAACAATGATTACGCTAGTACCTGCACAGAAACTGCGATCTTACTGAACGCGGGCGAATCCCACAGGCTGATCCATTCCACCCGTAGTCGCAATCACATACGTCAAATAAGCGACGTACGCCATGACTTGAACCCAATTTCATTTCATTCTATAAAACGCTTGCTATGAGGCTGCACTTTTCCCGGTCGTTTGTAAGGTGTGATTGACGTTAAAAAGGTAAAGAGATGAAATTAGGTGTGTTAAAATGTATTATAATTAGTAGTTAATTGGTTACTAAAAACTTATCATATTTTTTCTTGGTCAATATTGGTTTTGTTACCAAGCCGTATGCGTAGCACGGCTTTGTCATTGTATTTGGTCGATTCTTCTTTCGTAAGTTAGGCGTTATCTCTATTTCATTCTTCATACAACTTAACTCCTCCGTAACGCGTTGACTTTGATGAACCAACTTCAATCAGAGTAATTACTCGGACATTTTTTTGTTTCGGATCAGATGTCAAGTAAGGGCCACAAGGGGATAAGAAATTTTTCAAAATATTTCAAATCTGTTTGTGCTCCAAATTGAGTGTAATGATCTAACCTGCCCATCTGAGCATGAGATAGTCTAGGTCTATGTGTGTGCTCTTTTTGAGATCAAAGGTGAGCTGGTCACAGGGGGCAAAACCTTATATATATGGTGCGAACTAAGGTGGCATATTTTTTTCACGGGGGTCCACTGGTGGTTCAAAAACGTCAACGTCAAACCACACGCAAATTGGGTCTTTGATGCAATTGTTGTTTTATTTAAATTCTTATTGGACATAGTATGAAAAGAAAACAAACTAGGGTCTGGATGTCTTTCAGGGCTTAGGTAATTGTGTTTTTCAGTTCATTTTGTTAACATTCATCACCTAGCACCGGTGTAAGAACCAACTCCTTAATACAATAATAAGCCCCTGCAGGGAATCGAATACTTTATTATCGCTGTTGGAAGTGAGTTCCAAAGAATCACACCCCAACTACATACCGGTATATCCTGGGTACAAAGGCTTATAACTCTTACGGAGGCATTGCCCATGGAGTTGATCTGTACAGTTATCCACTCCAAAGCAGGTGGCTGCAAACATGATTATAGTTAACATTGTAAAGCGTTGATGACAAAATAAGTTTAATAGTATAAATGAAAACAATTACAGACCCTTTGCGATTAATGAGATTTAAAAATAAAACCTGAAATGAAAAATAAAAACAGAAACAAATCAAAGCCACTATCAACGGTTTGGTATATTTACCAATGTCTTACCTTTTATATCACATATCGGTCCTTGCCAGCCAATATCACAACGGCAAAAACACAGCATCACAAGATCCGGAATGCTTCGCCACAAGAACCTAAAAACAGTTTAAAATAATATGGGTCAATCGTTTTAAAAATCTAAATTATTGTTAAACCGATAGCACTTGTAAGCTTATTGCAAAACGCAAATAAAAACTGGATTAAAACCAGGAAATGATTTCTGATCTCTTTTGGGTTGCCTGGTTACCGATTGTATGGGAACCAATTCGTTCCTTCACCCTTTGTCTTCCACAACCAATCAGGTGTTGTATTTTTTGCGGGGAACTGAACGGCTTCTTGGGAATGGTCACTTCGCTATTTGCCACCGGGGGAGTCTAGTCACCCTTCTGTGCTTGTGGACAATTATAAAAATTTCCCCCCTCCCTCCATGTGTGTGGATAGACCAGCAGAAGGTCTTTTAATTTCCTCAAGTTAGGTTTTATTGGTTTATTGGTATCGTTGCCTATGCTTTTTTAACTTATTTGACTTTGTATTTGTACTTAGAATTTTGGGAGTGTTTTATCTACGATATGTAGATTCTTGTTTTGTGCGGAAAATTAAAAATTGGGTCATTAATGTATCTGGAAACCTTCTATAAATTGAACTTGAAGCATATATGTAATAAATGAAATGGATGTAACTTATCAGTTAGGCGGGCTAGTGGATGGGTCAGTTCCTCTAGAAAAACTAGTTGTAAATCTATGTATTTCAGTAAGGATCTAATTGGGACTTCAAGTGTGATTGAAGCGTAGGTTATATTATGGACGGTACCTCTTTGGCAAAGTGCTGGGGGTAGGAACACCACACCGGTTATATTTAATGTCGCAGTGTGCATTAGATTTTAACAGGAAACTTCGGAATGGGTAGTTAGGCCTGTTCATTCCGCGGTCCTTCTTTTGCCCAAATTGCTGAGGCGTGGGAGCATCAGTGGTTTAGTATATGGCTGGTCGCTGATGTTTGGGATGGAAAGAAACTGGAAATTGGATACATAAATATTTGAAAGACTTTTATTTGATTGGATGGGAAATAAATAGGAGTTTGATTTGGAATGGAAATTTTGTAAACTGGAATTGGATACATAAAATATTTGAAATACTTGGATTGGATTTGGAAATATATAGGAGTTTGATTTGGAATGGAAATAAATAGGAGACTAAATCCTGGCAAATATGTGCCACATTTGTATCGCATTGCTTCCTGTGTTTCATTCTCGGGTGGTAAGGTAGTTCATATGTTAAAAGCATTGTTACCTATTCCGGCATTCCCTTCCGACAATCCTTCACGACATTCACATGTGCTGTTGACGCATCTCCCTTACCAGAACACTGTGAAGGGCATCCTGAAAGTCATTTCAAAATACAAACAGATTTTCGTTTTATCTTTGGAATTATATACAAAAAGAAGGTAAGAATATACGAAAATATTGACATATATGTTAATGTAAGATATGGAAAGAGAAGCAAATATGTGGACATTGCAAGTCTTGGCATCCTACCTATCTTGAGGATTATTGTTCGCTGAAGGGAGGTGTTTTTTTCGTTTGTCCAGCAATGTCATAAATACCACCCGTCAAGGAGGCTGTCCTCAATGCCTAATGCAGTGCATATTTCTTATGGACAACTACAAAACATAACAAATTGGATTGTTTTTCAAAACTGGGTATATCCCTGGATTAAATGTTTCGCAGAGAAAGTTACGGGTTTCAAAATAATATCTTATTCTTTACAAATCAGGTTTATTTGACTTTATACGTAATGGTGAATACGACAGGAAGAGCACTCTTAATCATGGTAATGCTCTCCGCATTAAATGTGTGGGCAACGATCGTCAGTTTCATCTATTCATTTTAAAGCAAGTGAAACAAGGTGTTCGGGAAGAAACGTTCCCTACAGAAACGGCCAATTCTTCTCCTTGTTTTAGCTTATATTATGAGAATATGTACTTTTTTAACATTATGGTGAGTGAAACGATAAAGAAAAAAACGGGCGAAAAAAATAACCAAACAAATGACTATTACCTAAAAGGATGCAAACCTATTTGTCACTGCTAGCATCGCAGAGAAACATGCATGTGAAAACGGAACGATTTTATCTTCAGTAGACATAAGCGATGTTTCATTGGTTATATTAAATAGATAAAAATTACTAGCCATATATTTTCGTGTTATAGTTATAGAGACCTTGATAAGCACCTTGATATGATTTGATATAACATTACATCTGTGAAAAAGACGGGAATTACAGGGACACAAAATTTAATTGCGCAAATGGGTTTAGGAGCGTCGAACGACCAAGATTCATTGGGCTTCAGTAAAACGAAAAAAAATAAACAATGAAATTTGGCGTATGCGATGAACAAACAGAGGGCAATATAATAATCTCGAATATTAACGAAGAAAAACCAGACCCTTATCTCTTAATGAACACATAGGCAACATTTTAATTAGACAAATTATGTTTCCAATGTTCTTGATTGGAAACAAATACCTGTTTTTGTTCTTCTGGAATATCCTCAATGGAGTTAAGTAAATGGGGACCGTAAGAAGGCTCAGTGTAGGAAATGTCCATATGTCATTTCGATGTGGAAGTTAGACGCATTCCAAGCCCAACTCCCATACAAACCCGAATTTTGCAGTGAAGTACTATTCTCCCACATAGTGATACAAACATCATAATAATAAAATATGACGCAGTAAAAATTACGTTCCAACCGATAGTCTAGGCCTTTATTGTTAGTAACTTGAAAGGGCCGTCATTCCTCTTCGATACGGGGACATTACGGTTACTTACATGATTCAGCAAAGTCGATTGGGTCATCGTATGTAAGTTAATTGGTAGTTGGTATTCATTTGGCATCTCGTCCATAAATCCACAAGAATCCTTCAGTTTTCCACCGAAAGGCCACAGATGCGAGCGAACAGGAACGTTGATTATATTGTTCGCCTCCATAACTTCCGTTTTTATAAGAACTCAATTGAAACGACGCCGTTACTGCCAACAGAAAAATTACCATAAGACGGTTAACATGACGAGGTGGACTTATTCAGGACAGTATTGAAACACTTTTTGAAATAAAAGTAAACGTGTTGTGAAACAGTTTAGGGATTTAAGGGGGGCGGGGGGTGATGATAGGGTAGAGTTTGACCGAAATGGAATATGCAATCTCAAACCCATGAATTATGGCTGAGGTTTGATGCCATAGAGAAGCTTTCATGTGTTTTTACATGTTGTAAACATCGGTTCAAGGTTCTTTTCCGTCGTTTGCTTTGGTATAATGTCCATCATTCTAGTTCTAGTCTATTACTAGGACACATCTAGGTAATGTTACAGATGACCGGACCAGAGGACCGGTGAATACCACAGGGAAGTGGATATATGAAAAACATCTCATTTGCCAAGAATCTGGAAAATCTGGCAACTCGATACCGAGAAAGGCGCAGAGACTGGCCAGGTTGCACAATCCATCCATCCTGGACCGGAAAAACAGAAACCACAAAGGTTCTGCGACTCTAAAAGGCCCTTGTTACTGACTAAAATGTATGGAAGTTGTGAAGTACCACAGAAACCAAATTTGTATACGAACACATTGGTATTAGATAGGGAGAAAGAAGCACCTGGAAAAGGTGAAGAGGCGGACTGAGAGGCGGCATGATGAAAGGAAAGAGACACCTGTTCCTTAATGAACTTTGCAAAGGGCAGCATAACCGACATGGCCACGGTTACAGTCCGAGGAAAGCATTGACAATTGAACAAGAAAGAAAACAGTAAAGGCCTGTCTTACACTGTTGAAAGTAGTGTCAGAGGAACAAATGTTGGTAACCCTGTAGAGTAAGGCCCTACAAGGTAGATGGCTATGTTGGAAGACGGGCAATGCAAATGGACATCAGGTGGAAGAAGCTCAATAGAAATGCCGAAATTCTACCTACACTATACAGGATACATGCCTACATCAGCCAATCTGAAGATGGAATAAACATGCTCTTGCACTGTGACTCTGTGTGATACAACACTGCACTATGATGCATATATTCAACGTTGTCAGTACCTCATTACGACTGGAGACGCAGTCCTTTGGAGATTGTCCATCAGCTGGTGCCAGCCATCCTTCGTGCAAGAACCCATTTAAGAGGAGGATGACAAGCAAATCAAATGGTTATAACCTCCAAGTCAGGGCACCCACTATGGTAATGTTACCTGGTTGGGAGAAAAGAAGCAGGGGTATAAAGAGAGTAAAGACTGGACTGTGGTGTGCGATGAAGACAAACGCCCCATCTTATTCACGCCAGAAATAGTCACCAAGTCACGGAGACCAGATGTCGCCATCTATTCTCCTGCAAGAAAGAATGTGTTGTCATTGAACTGACTTTAGTACCAGTTCAGTGCGTAGCTATTTTTCATCCATTCCGTCCATGGAGGACCAATGATCCACCAGTCCTAAAATATTCGATTAAATCGTTAGGGATATAGTATCATTTTGAGGGGGCTTTGTAGATTTCAGGAATACATAAAAACTGCGGCCAAACGCTCAATGGGGCATTGAGTGTACATACATGATGAATTGAAAAGAAAAATTGCAACGGCAATGCCATCAGAGGATCCTACGCACCGGTCGGAGTCTAGTATTCTGTAGCATTAACCAAGGGGTATACCTCAGTTTATCTTCAACATCCCTCAGATACCGTCATCCTGAAAAAAAGACGTAAATTGTACAACAATAGGTGTTACAGATACATAAGAATATGGAAAATAGTGCAATACAATATTTTTTGGGATTTTCAAAAGCGTTCAACGCTTTAAAACGGCCGCTTCGAAACTCGAAATAAAGCTCGAAATACATAAGCTCGTTCTCTGTATCCACATATATAAACCCATTCCTCTGTGGTCCAGTGGTTAGTCTCACGGCCTCGATAGCGAGAGGACAGGGTTCGAGATCTTTGTTGTTTTTCTCTTTATTGCCCCCCCCACCCCCCCCCCCCCCCCCCTGGATTTCGTCTTTTAATTCTGTGTTCGCCAGTTTATCAAGTTCTATATAGAATTGGGTGCTATTATAATATTTGTTCAAAGTAAACTTACTTTCTCGGGTTGTATCTTTACTTGATCCTCACGTGCATTGAAGTGAGTTTCGCATCGTCATAGATTCTGCTAGAATCATGCATTTCAGGCCCACCCCTTCTAAAATGTATATCACAAGGTTAAGTAAAAACGACAAAATCTTAGCATCGTGACAAGCAGGAGTTTAAATATTATTAAAATGGGCGTACACTATTTTCAGGGTTTCGTTCGATAAGCAATGTTTTAACACTCGTCTTCCAAGGGGGGGGGGACCCTAATGAACTTCGCTCCGGTGCCCTAAACTGCCCAAAGCTTTTCATAAAAAAGCTTCTAGGTAATCGTTCTCTCATCGTTTCCGGTCATTTTAGAGAAAAAAACATGAGGTAGCACCTTCACAGGGTTTAGGGTATGCCGCAGTGTTGGAGCGAGTCCGGGCTCATGAGGCCGAAGGCCGAGTCCAGTCATCAGCGTTGGTCCGAGGTCCGATCGAGTCCACGGGGCCTGAGTCCGTAGTCCGGAAGGCCTGAGCCTTGAGTCCATGGGACCCGAGTTCCGATCTGAGTCAGAGTCCGGCAGGTCGAGTCCGGTCCGAGTCCGTTGAGTCCGGTCCAAGTCCAGGGAATGATGGGCTTGAACTAATTCAGACACCTAAATATGCTAATTTAAACAACTATAGTGGGATGAAAATGACTGGGACAGGAGTTATGCACACTCATGTAAGTGCAACAAGCAAACACAGATGATTATTGGGACCAATAACACATCTAAAAACGAGGTGCACAACATTCCTCCCTGGCTCATGCAGACCATGCGTGCTTGTGTTTCGTGCCTTTCACCAATAATCAGACTGTAGTTAATTTTTTTCAAATAACATATTTATTTATGGTCATGTTAGTTGATCACTAGTAATGTACCTGACGTGATTACTATGAGTATGATGTATTCAGTCAACACATTAAACTCTTTTCCTTCCCCCAAAATACTGAATTATATTTTAAAATCATAGAAAGAGACATTTCTAAATTTCGGAAATCTATTTTATTTTCAAAAACATTTAAATTAATATAGACACAGAATCCTCTTCATTTTCAATGCCTTTTTTGCAAATTCAAGTCATCTACATAACTCTAGTTTCATGTTAACCTATGTGCGGCTTATATAACACACGTGCTTCCCATAATTGGGGCAATTCACTTAGTATATTTTCACATACAAATAAATATATTTTTTTTATTTTTGAATTTACACTTTTGTATCTTTACAAACATTTAAGGTTGTGTGGGGGTCGTGGCCACCCATGGCAATATTGAGCTTGTTTTTAGTCTGACAGTTATTCAGGTTCACCCTCTGTTATGCAACTACTGTGCTGTGTGAAGTTTGTGATGCTGGCTAGGACTTTACACTAACGGATTTTAAACTGTACGTTGAATGAAAACTGCTAGGGAGTTAGGGAAGATGACAACACTGATGATGTATGACACACTGCATGTATGACAACAATAATATGATGACGAGATGATGATGACAACAACAATGAGAAATCATACATTCCTTATGTGGATGTAAAGAGCCAATGTATTTTTTGAAATTTTAACCCTTCAACTTAGAAAAAGATAATAATCACACAGCTAATCTGAAGACTGAAGAATATACATGAAAAAGAAAATACTTCTGATATGAACAAAAATTAATTGTTGAAATAACTTTAAATTGATTATAAAAACCTTTGGGTGCAATAATTAAAATAAAAAGCATGTGTGTGTGTAGGGTTTTGAAGTAACATTGTCAATCAGGCTAGCTCAAACATTTTCATTATTTTTTGATTCCAAGTTGAAATTTTCTTACCGGACTCAGCCGGACACATCTTTGAGTCCGAGTCCACAGGTTTTGATTCCAAGTCCGAGTCCATGGGTCCTGAGTCCGAGTCCATGGGGGCCTGAGTCCGAGTCCATGGGGCCTGAGTCCGAGTTCGAGTCCACTAAGCATGAGTCCGAGTTCGGACTCGAGTCCGAGTCCGAGTCGGACAATTGGCGAGTCCGAGTCCGGACTCGCTCCAACTCGGGTATGCCGTCAAAGTCGAAGGGTAAGGGGGTGGTTGCCACCCCAAGGATATTTGTATTGGTGCATTTTTGAAAATATTAGGCACAGTATGTGGCTCTAAAACTCTAAGTTTATGTCAACTAAGCCAATTTCCTCATTTAGAGCTGAAACCGCATAAAATCCGATATCCTACGTTTTTAAGCGCAAAATTGGATTTTCTCCTATTTGCTGTGAAAATTGCTGAACTCCGCGGACTTGATGACGTCATTGTGACGCCATAACGAGGTAGAATACTTATTTTGGTATCAATGGAAAGAAGAGCCATAGCTATCCAATCCACTGGACAAAATCATTAAGCATCGGATGCTTTATAACGAATTCCTCGAGGGTAAACCGTGTTTACAAAAAAGGCTTGGTAAGACGATGGTTAAGATACACACACACACATTTGAAAATAAGCGCCCCTCATGGATTTTTCAAATTACAATTTTAAAGCTTAAAGCTTTCATTAATTAGCCATCACCAACTGATGTTTAGTTTGTCATCTGGAGCAATTTCCCTTGACCGTGAGAGCAGAGCATTAGTTCTCAGTTTGATTTGTCTTCCATGAAGGTTAAAAGCCAAATTAGCACCTTTTTTTTGAAGAGCGCCCCCAATTTTCAAAATTTGGATATGTTGCACAGTTACGTTGTAATTGTCCTAGGACACATACCTGCGAACGAGAGAGCTAAAAAATGCGTATTTATCACAATAACGATTTTGTAATTAGAATTGGGATCCCAGATTGGACTTAACGGCCAGAGCTGGAAATGCTACGTTTAATGTCGTGCCATGATAAATAGTGCCACCTCGTGAGAAAATAACCTCTACATGACTTGCCTGAACTATTAAAACCACTACTGGATGAGCGTAAGACCACGTACATGGCGCCATTCCCCGGCTATTTCATTCCATTGGTAGAAGCCGGTCCCAGCAGCCGTTGAATTTTATCGATCCCCTATAATAATTATTCGAGTACAAAATGCCTTCGTTGTGACACATAGACATATTCGAGCTCAAAACCATTCCCCGGTATAGTTTACTAGCCAGTTAACCAATGCCACCGTAAAACTCTCCAAATTTTTGAAAAATTGGGGGCGCTCTTCAAAACCATGGTTGCTAATATGCTTTCATATGAACAATTAGTGAGGATGCCCCTCGCGAAAGTTGGCGGGAATTAATGAAATCCCTCTATTGTTAACACGAAGCAGCCATCTACCTTGAATAATAGCTGCCGTATAACTTAGCATTTCTCATAAAATTATAACAATTTATAATCTAAATTCGTAATATAATATAAAAGGCTATAGAATGCTTTGCAAGATTCAAATATTTTACCTTACCTGGCCTCATGTATTTTCAATTGATATTAGAAGTTACATTGACAAAATGGATTTAAAGGTTGCTTGCAGATTTAATGGATAGTGTGTCTCTGACATGATTGAGAGCCTGCCTTGCACAAAACGCACCCCATCAAGTACGGTGGGAAACAACTTGCAGTTTTATGGTTGCACCAATCTCTATTACACTGTGCTGATGGGTTAACCAATTAAACTGGGCGGTTTTTTTTTATATCTTGTGAATGGAAATGATTTGAGGGCTCAAATTCAGGACCACATGAGAATCAAAATTCGATCTACTTCCTGAAATCATGGGGTCCCAAGAACGATCGGAACACACGCTCCTTTAATACATATTATTAGCTAGACTTAGTCCCATTTTTTTAGTTTCCCGTTAATGAATTTGAAATATAATAATCCTTGTATTTGAAGTTGTTTTCCTGAAAAAATAAAAGCATTGCCAGCCTTGAATTTCTTTTGTTCTCTAAAGTAAGCAGTAAAACACAAGAAAGAGCTTTTGATCAATCTTTTTTTATTTCAATTTTAAAACATAAGATATATGTTTTTGCAATTTCCCACTCAAAATGCTGAAGATATTGCCAATTGAGCACGTTTGAGCATCACTCAAAAGCCTCTGTTCAAAAATATTCTCTCTGTTCGAGCCTCAAATTCCCCATCGCGAGGCCATGTTTTGAACTAACCTTATGTAATGTAACTCCACATTGGTTGGACCAGGTGTTGTGATTGTCACTACACTGCCCCTGCTTTTAAAATGCCAGAAGCTCCTATTACGTGCCTGTGCTTGTATAAAAAAAGCGACTTTGCACTCCAAAGTCGTTCTCTGGACTTTGACAAAACACAAATTCTCCAATGCCAAAGACATCAAATGGATTCCCTTCAAAATAAGCATTTCGATAAATATTATAAGGGCAATTATACTATCAAAACGAACATATTTCATAGGACCGTTAATTTTGTTGACTTATTAACCGGCTAATTGACAATTCAATTTAGCGTTTTAACAACAAACCATCAAGTGTTTTGGAGGTGATATTCGCCATAATTTGACCGGTACTCGTATTTCACAACATAATCCCCTCCAGCCGCTATTGCATCGGCATGACGATTTAACAGTAGCCAGATCTTGCCGTACATAAGCCATTACCTGAACAACCTTGAATAATATAATAGAATGACCAAGATTAGTTATTTTGGTTCAAGATTACGTACTTTTGAGTGTCTTATGCGCTCATGATAAAAATGATGAAACATTCTATACAACATATCGGAAATCTTTGCCCTAGTTCTCGTCAACTAAACAAATTATTAAAATAACAGAATCTTCCCATGCAGGGAAAGCAAATCCATTTCGTCACTTTTCCCCTTTTCTACCAGGACAAGTCGGGGTATTCCACATTCATCTGCCTTGACAGTGACATTTACAATTCCTCTCCCAGACTTGTTTTCATCTGCCCTCACGGGGACATATGTGTCCTTAACCTACATCCCGTTGGGTCCTAATGTTTATTTTACAGTCTTGTTGACTCACAGATGCATGGACATTCACCGTTACCATCAATTTACCTCTTGTGAACCATCCTCACTTCACATTCGCACTGGATTTGAAAAAATAATGTTCAATATCGGAAATCATATAATTCCATAACCTACTTAGTAGGTTTCTAAATGGCCCATTAGCCCCTCTAAAATATATCTGTAATTCATTGAACTAGTTTTTTGTGTATTTGCAATTTCCTTTTTTTCTCGGCCGTCATTATAAGGATTTACGACGTCCAATTATGAAAATGTACACAAAATGTGTTGCATTAAATGTGATTCATTTTTGTGTCTGTGCGGCACGTTTGAGTTTTAATGCAAATGCTTTGTTGGCACGAATCGGGCTGCAAACATCGGGTGTATGGGCACATGACAATGCCTCTTTCTGCAATGCTAAAAAGCGGATACTTGTGTTTTTTCGATCCAACTACTCATGGCTATAGGTTTTTTTTTGTATATACAAAGAATTTTTTCAACTGCGAAAACAAATCATCAACTTAAAATATAAAGCTAAAAAATCCCTAGATTAGAAAGACGAGAAACAAATGACATTATTCGCTTCTAGTTTTTTAGATTTGCAAACAACATTATGCTTTACTTTCGTGGGTGTAACCGCAATACCGATTTTTTTTAATGAGAAAACCGCATTTGAAAAAATGATCAAATTCACGGATTCAAATGATTAACTCACAACTTCAAATGAGATTTTACTTGATCAAATAGATAAAAACCCAAATGGAACGCCAATTAAAATACGATGTACGTATACATAGTGACGGCTGTTGAATTTTTCTATACTTTTTAGTGTCAGCAAACCGTTAGCATGTAAATCACCGATCGGCTGATAGTTCGAACATCCGTCACATCGACGTACGTCACTTCAAATGCGTGTTGAAGCGTGTTTTATACTACTGACGATGTTGAGTCCATGTTCGTCAGACAATATGAACGCATATTTCAGCTGTAACACTATCATCTTTTATTTTCCACAATATTTTGTGTAATAAGCATGTTTGAATCATTTGAATTTAATTCAAATTAAGCATTTAAAAAACACATTCGTAAGAAAGTTCAGACAATTGTCGTCGTTGAGTTCAAGACGGTCGTAATTTCAACAGCTGGCCATTTGATACATCTTTGTGCTGCCATTGTATCTTGGAATAATAGTATGTGTTGGTGGGAATTTCTCACAAATGGTCCGCTACTGCACTTACGAGTTCTTGCATTCACTGGATGATGGTGTTACGAAGGCGTAAGCATTCTTCACTATGTAAACACCAAAGTCTCACATAAATAAAACGGCCAATTTAATCAAGATTATTTAGCGATTGAATTAGTAATTACAAAGCCCCTCTCGACAAAACCGATCGAAATAAATACCGTGCAAGACCTCGGCTTCCATGTCTCGTTCTGTGCCGTCTGAACAGTACAATAACAGTAGGGGGTTGCGATAACTTCTCTATTGTCTTTTCATCCGGACAAAGTTCACACTGGCACTGGCCGTCAGCTTCCTAAGATTAAAATGTATGTTAACCTTATCATATTTCATTGTGTACTGATTTGTAAAAACCTCGGGTGAAGGGCTGCTCTTTTTTTACTAAATTTATTTTAACCAGAAAACCTTATTCTATTATCTTGCATGTTAAGTCCCGTCGATATTAGCATAACAATACTAATGTACAAACCTTTATGAATAGATCAGATGCCACACATTTACATGTGTTGTTTAGAAAATAAAAATAAAATTATCAATGGAATGGTCAATATATCGTTGTGGGTTCTGCATACTGTCTAATCAGCATGAATGCTAGTTCTGAGAAAACGGCTCCTTTTGAAAGTTTTGAGTTCCTTATGAATGTGTGTAATTAAATTAATAAAAGGAAATGGCTAATTTAAGCATATTGGCACATTTTTGAAGAAGCGCCCCAATTTTCAAAATTTGATATTTTTTGCACAGTTACGTTGGTAATGTCTAGGAAACTACATCTGCGAACGAGAATGCTAAAAATCGTATTTATCATAAAATAAGCGATTTTTTGTAATTAGATTGGATCCCAGATTGGACATAACGGCAGAGCGAATGGCCACTTTTATTTATATCCGCCCATGATGAACTAGTGCCACCTCGAGAAACCTCTAACTTGACTTGGCCTGAACCAATAAAACAACTATGGATGATCGTAGACACGTACATGTGGCTATTTCCCGTTTCCCCCCCGCTATTTCACATTGGAAGGCGTTTCAAGCAGCAGTTGAATTATTATCGCGGGGTATCCCCGATAATAATTATTCTAATTACAAAATTCCTTGCGTTTTTGTGACACATAGACTTTTCGAGCTTAAACATTCACAGGTATATTTACACCATTACCAATGCAACCGGTAAAATCTCTAAATTTTTGAAAAATTGGGGGCGCTCCCTCTCAAAAAAGTGCTATATTTGCTTTTTAAGTGGTGTATATGTTAAAAACATTAAGGTTACTAACTGACGACATATTAAAACGCCCAGAAACAACTGTTTTCTTATTCAAATGTCACTGAACTTGATTTGACAGTTTGTCAAACCCAATGTTGATTCCTGTGTTCTTAAGGAGTCTAAGACGAATACGTATTAGACTGCATGAAACCCGTTGATTTCTAATGTTTGGTAAATGGTGAGATTACTATAAGCTACGGTTTTTTAATACCACTTAAGTTGTAAAATGATGAATGCCGATGATGCCACGATGATCAAAACATAACGGAATGGGCGTGATGAGGTGGTAATAACGAGAAATAATGAAACGTCGGTGCTTGAACGACGATCATGATTTTCTACTGTGCGATTATATGGATGATGATGATGATGATGATGATGATGATGATTATGACTATGACTGACCGACTACGACGACGAATGAATTAACTATTTTAAAAAAATGATGATTGCCAGATGATGCCGCGATAAAATAAACCATATAATAAAATAACGATGGCTGGTTATTGATTGTGGCAATAACTAAACGATGGAAATAATTAAAAATCGCCATCTTGAATACTATTATATGATGATATGAAGACGACGGACGACGACGACGATTGCACGATTCCTCCTTTCCTTTCTCCTTCTATATTGCATTCTGCATATGCTACAAAGAAGTGCAAATTTGTATACAAACGAGTTCCATAAGCGGTTAAAAATGGGAAACATTCACTTTGCATTATCGTTCGTTGTAAAATATAGCGCAGACTGAAAAACGATTACCACAATTTCAGAAAATTACAACCTCTTAACACAATTTGCTCCTTAATTAATATCTTAATTAGTCGCCATAGGTTTTAACGGAACTCATTTTTGCAGAAAAAAAAACATAAAATTTCAGGTTGTAAAGCACGTTAGAAGAAACACAAACATTGTAGTGCTATTATATAAAAAGTAAAATTAAAATTTAATTTGGATTAACTTGAAGTTGATGGCATTTTTGATAAACTAGGTTTTTTTCAAAATATTTAAAATGTAACTGAATGTTTCATAACTAACTCAAAAGGTTGTGGATATCAAAGGGATCTCTACAACGTTACAGACACCAATTTTTCTCGTTTTCTTAAATTTCAAATTACATATCGTCGTGGTTTCTCATACTGTCGAATCAGCATAAATGCTAGTTCTGAGAAAACGAAGTTTGAGGCTGGTTTGAGTTACTTATGAAGCGTGTATTAAATGAAATCAAGAACTGGCTCTTTTATAAGGATGATGATGATGATGATTAAAATTAATATCTTTAATTAGTCCTGCAAATATGTTTTAACTCAATTTTTGCAGAAAAAACATAATTTCAGGTGTAAATACGTTAGAATGACACAAACATTGTAGTGCATTTTATATAAATATTATAAATAGTATGCAGTTGCAACAACACCATAATATTGGCTAGAACTGTTCAAAATCGAGCTCAAAAATATTTAAAATGTGACTGGAATGTTTCATTACTCAAAAGGTTTTGGAGGAAAAAGGGTCATACAACTTCATTTAAAACAAAAAACCCCCCCCATAATTGTTCGGTTTCTTAATTTCATTTTTTACATATATAGTCCATCGTTTAAAAGTAATGTACACACTTAAAATATATACAAACTT
>JAMKCH010082093.1:0-11457 GCA_023653785.1 Ophioderma brevispina
CTTTTCTGGATGAGAGCTAGTATTCCACAATGTGTAAAATGACCATGACATAGTGTAAAGTTCATTCATTAGAATTGATAATTAGTGGCAGATCAGACACACAGTCAATATCGGGAGATCTGAAAGTGTCAGAAGAGTTGCACTGTAACAGAGCTGAGTCAGTACCACATTAATCCTCCTTCTACCACTTAATATTGGTAACCGGCAGTAGCTCCAAATAAATTTCAGTACTTTTGGTGAATTAAGGAGTATAAATATTACCAGTCCACCACTGCCGGTAGTAACTGAAGAGGTTTTCTTCAATATATTTTCTTTTAAATAGGATCCCAAGATGTTGATTTCTGGAATTGACTCAGGAAAGGTTAAGAACACATTTCTTACTTTGTGTAACTCAACGTCAGGGCCTAAGGAGAGTGTTTAAAATTGTCTTCTCCTTCATTATCTACTTTAAAGAAATAATGGCACATTTTTGAATGAGCGACCCCAATTTTCTAGGAGGAAACTATACCTGCGAAAACAAGAATGCTAAAAAATGCATTATTTATCATAAAATAAATGATTTGTAATTAGAATTGGGAATTGGGATCCCAGATTGACTTAACGGCAGAGCGGGAAATGCTACGTTATGTCGGTCCGGATGAACTATGTGCCACCTCGAAGAAAATAACTCTAAATGACTTGCCTGAAACCATAAAAAACAGCTAATGGATGACCATAGGACATGTACATGACGCTATTTTCCGGATATTTCACATTGGAAGTCCATTTCCAGCAGCCATTGAGTTATTCTAATTACAAAATTCCTTCGTTTGTGAAACACAGTCATATTGTCGGGCTTAACCATTCACAGGTATAGTTTACTAGCCAGGTACCAATGCAACGTTGTAAAAATCTTAATTTTTTTTGAAAAATAAAATGGGGGCGCGCTTCAAAAAAAGGTGCTTAATATTGCTTTAATTTCTGGTTTTACCCATCGAAATGCACAGGTAGGGTAATATAACAAGTCTTGTACTCACCAGGAAGAAAGAAGAAGAAAGAACATTGAATTATTCATAAAAGGTTTAATTTTATAAAGATAAAAGATGATTAATTAAGACACTATCAGTAATCAAGCGAACGAGTCAACAAAGTTTGAAATTTGAAGAGGAATAGCTTAAAAGTGGAGGTAAATATGTAGAATCCATAAGGATTTTGTTTCCAAATGAAAAACTGGGAGAAGGGCAAAAAAAGCAACATTTCCACATATGAACCTCCATTCGATTACCTGTTGCAGAAAAGTGTCCATACGGGTTAAATTATGGCTAAAATTAATCGATTATTGGCTTTATTTGGCTGTGCTTGGTCTTATCACTGCAGAGTATGTTAGGATTAACAGGACTTGTTCCAGGACATGCAAAAAATCTGTGTGTGTCACTTGAAAATACCATTTCCGATGTGAAAAATATGTCAGTTGTACAATTAATTTAATTAATACTCAATTTTAACAAAATGGCATAAAACAAACTTTCTTGCAATTACCTACAATGTGGTTGAAACAATGTGTAAGTCATTCTGGTGTTCCAAAGTAATGGTTGTAGACAATCATAGTCCAAATTGTGGATCTTAGGCAGTGTGTATGGTCCATATCACTATTTCCATGCAGTAGATAGTAACCAGGAACGGTGCAAGTGAGCCCTCACAGGTCTCTCACTCTTAAGAACCCAAATAACCCAACACTTCTGTGAATTAAACAGAAACAACAATTTTCAAGGGGAAATGTTAAGGAGAAGTGTATGCACGAGGGGACAGTTGTTTTAGTGCTAGGGCTTCGGCTTGTGAGAGGGGCATCACATAAAAGGTCATTTGCCCATATGACACAGACAGCTTTGCTAAGTCCTGGAACAAACTATCGTGATACCGCTGTAATGATCGCTAAATGTCCAACAATCATGTACCCTCACATTCTTCGAAACCCTTTCTGCACGGCAAGGGATTCGGAGTTACCTTAAAAAAAATATTATAAAAGCAAGTAATCGTGTGTATAATCATTGTTTTGGTAGTGCGAGGATTACAAATTGGTACCAAAAGTATTTAATCTTTTATATAATTGTTCTAAAGGTTTTTACGTTGCTTTGCGACTAGATTGTGAGTAAACCATTAGTTGAGAAGAGGAAGGTTAGACTCATTCGGCCTAGACGAGCCTTACTTATATCAAATGGCTGAAAAATTGAAAACCGTGACATTGAGCCTCACTCTCCCAACAGGCCCAGGCCACTCAAGAAAGCTGCCACAGTATGCTACCTTTTCATTAGTCCAGACATGCCAACAAGAGAAGGGGATCGTGTAAAACAATACCGATTGTGTCAGTTTAAGTACTGGTGGTAATGAGCGAGACGAACACTGTGCGCGCCCAGGCTGGGGTGGTTAGTTCGGAGAATTGCTCAAATTGGGGTTTGGGATTTGTGGGAATCGTGTTCCCAACATTTTTGGGGGGAATTTTTTTTAGAAGAGGGTGGCGCAAAGGAACGTGTCGTTAACGATCGCTTGACAAAGCATGTTCATCAGGGAATATTTATCCAATAAGGATGCCCCTGACTTTGAAATCTTTGCATCTCATAGCAAAGTTTGTCAATTCTGTATTCATTTTCATTGGCAAACTAGTTTTGTATATAAGTTATAAGTGCCCCAGCCATTAAGGGAGACATTGTGAGAAACATTTTTGCATGACATTAGGGAGCAATCTTTATGAAAAGGGAATGGAGAATTTCATAGTTTTATGTTTGTGTGTGTTTGCTTTTTTTTTTTTTTTTTTTTTTTTTTTTTTTTAAATCTATTATATGAAAGAAACCGATTCGTCCCCTTTTACCTTAAGAGACACTGGCACATTTGAAAAATAGTGCACCATCAAAGATTTTTCAAATTGATATTTTTGCATGGTTGTAAGGCTTTATCACAGAGCCTCACCTGAATGATTAAGCCCAACTACCTCACATGGAATGATTAAGCCCAAATGCGCGCTTGGGGCAAAACCGAGCGATTTTATAAATTAATGTCGCCGGCGACAGTAAATTTTCTTTTAAGAGACGATGCAGAAATGACGTTTAACACAAGAAAACACACGCAGAGTTGTTTCCATGGCATGCACCTTGTTTGAACGGTATGTGAACCTTTGTAGTTTTAATCTCAATGAGTAGAGTCTATGATTTCACAGTAATAGACACATTTGTTGATTAAGGTCACGGCAAACTTAAAAGGTTAGCCTACACATTACCTGGATTTTAGACTTTATCAATGTGCCTCTCTGTTTTGGGGTATCTATTTTTACGTGCAAAATATTTTAGTCTTCAATGGCCTTAGACTTATCATGCAAGGCAAATGAATAAAATTTAATTTTCTGAAAATTTGCCAGGGCCGCTTTAAAAGGGCAGGCCACCTCTGATATGATATCAACAACGATTAACAAAAATCCACCATATACATATATTGATCATCCTCAGGAGACATAAAATTGTTGGTATTTAATATATTCCCCTCCCATAAATCACATTGTATTGCAAATCTTTCTATAATATTCAATAAATCTTAATTCAACTTAATTGTTTAAAAAAAAATGTCTATTTAATTAAAATGACTAATTCAATCCCAGTGGCCAAGATTTTTGAAATTGAAGAATACTTAAAGTGGAGGTTTAATCTGTATAATTCCCATAATGAGTTTTTTCCAAATGAAAAACTGGCAGAAACGGAAGAACCAGGCAACATTCAAAATATGAACCTTCATACAATTACATGTTGGCAGAAAGTGTCCAACTGTAAATTATGGGCTAAAAAAATTCGATATTGGGCTTTATTTGGCGTGCTTGGTCTTATCACTTGCAGAGTATGTTAGGATAACCGTACTTGTTCCAGACATGCAAAAATCTGTGTGTGTCACTTGAAAGTACATTTCCGAATGTGAAAATATGTCATGTTTTAACAATTCATTAAGAAACTCAATTTTAACAAAATGGGCATAAACAACTTTCTTGCAATTACCTACAATGTGTTTGAAACAATGTTGTAGGTATTTACTGGTGTTCAAAGTAATGGTTGTAGACAATCCTAGCCAAATTTTGTGTATCTTGGGCAATTGATGTATGTCCCTCACTATTTCCATGCAGTAATAGGAACCAGGACGTGCAGTGAGCCCTCACCGGTCCTCTCACTCTTAAGAACCGCAAATAACCCAAATCTGTGAATAAACACAGAAACAAACAATTGTTTCAAGGGAAATGTAAGGAGAAGTGTATGCACTAGGGACAGTTGAGTGCTAGGGTTCGCTGTGATAGTGATAAAGGTCATTGCCAATAGACACCTACAGCTTTGCTTACGTACTGTAACAAACTCTCGTGATAACCGTCTTTAATTATCGCACATTTCCCACCACTCATGTACCCTCACATTCTTCGCACCCTTTCTGCACTGACAAGGGATTCGGAGTTACCTAAAAAAATAATAAAAGCAGTAATCGTGTGTATAATCATTGTTTTTGGTAAAAAAAAAAAAAACGTGCGAGGATACTTGGTACAAAAGGTATTTAATCTTGTTAAATAGTGTTCTCAAGGTTTAACTGTGCTTTGAGACAGATTGTGAGTAAACCATAGTGAGAAGAGGAAAGAGTTAGACTCATTCGCCTAGACGAGCCTTACTTATTACAAATGGCCTTAAAATTGAAAACCCCCGTTTGGGGACATTGAGTCCCTCTCCCAACAGTCCCAGCCACTCAAGAAGCTGCCAGGTCGCTCACTTTTCATTATTCCAGACATGGCAACAAGAGAAAGGGGATCGTGTAAAACAATACCGATTGTGTCAGTTTGAAGTACTGGTGGTATTGAGCGAGACGAACACTGGATGCGCCAGCCCAGCTGGGGTGGTTAAGTGCGGAGAATTGACTCAAATTGGGGTTTGGGATTTGTGGTGAATCGTTTTCCAACATTTTTGGGTAATTTTTTTTTGAAGATGTTGCCCGCACTGAACTTGTCGTTAATATCGCTTACAAATGCATGTTCCTCAGGGATATTTATCCATAAGGATGCCCCTGACTTTGAAATCTTTGCATCTCATAGCAAAGTTGTCAATTCTGTATTCATTTTCATTGCAAAGCTAGTTTTGAATCTAAGTTCTACGTGCCCAGCCTGACAGGGAGACTTGTGAGAAACATTTTTGCATACATTAGGGAGCAATCTTTATGACAAGGGGAATGGAAGATTTATATTTTTTATGTTTGTGTGTGTTTCCTCCTCTTTTGCATAAAAATTGGGTCTCTTCATTTTCACTCTACTTTTATAGAAAGGAAACAGATTCAGTCCCCCTTTTAACAACTTAAAGAGACAACTGGCGCATTTGGAAAAATGTGCACCCTCAAGATTTGTTCCAAAATTGTATTTTTGCATGGTTGTAAGCTTTTATATACATTAGCCCTCACTGAATGATTAAGCCCCAATCACCTCACCTGGAATGATTAAGCCCAAATCAGCGCGCTTAGGGTAACGATCGATTTTATGAATTAATTTCGCCGGCGACATTAATTCATCAGACGATGTCAGAAATGACGTTTAACGAAAGAAAACACACGTCCAGATTTGTTTCCCGTGGCATGCACCTTGTTTTGACCGTCTGTGACCTTTGTATTTTAATATCAATGAGTATGAGTCCTATGATATTCACATAATAGACCATTTGTTGATTAAAGTGTAAGGAAACTTAAAAGTTAGCTACACATTCCTGGATGTCTTACCTCATATCAATGTGCCTCTCTGTTTTGGGGTATATTATTTTTTACGTGCAAAATATATCTCTATTCTTCCAATGCCTAGACTATCATGTGCAATCAATTGATAAATTTAATTTTTTCTGAAACTGTGCCAGTGCCGCTTTAAAAGTTCAGGCACTCTGATATATATCAACACATTACAACTCCACCATATACATATATTGATCATTTCCTCAGGAGACAAAACTTGTTTTTAATTAATTATTCCCCCCCCCCAAAACTCAATCACATTGTAATTTCAAATCTTTTTTCTATAAATTGTGAGCCATCATATAGTGTTAAAGTGGCACCCATGTCTATTTAATAAAAATTACTAATTTCATACCGCAGTGGCCACATTTTACCTAAATTTGACCCCAAATCGTATTTTTTCGTAATTGGGTTGAATTTTGAGCAATTTTAACATCAAATATAAGATTTTAGCCACTTTTTTTTTTAAAAAAGCTCAGTTGCTTATGGCCTAATATACTAGAAAAGTGGGATAATTAAAAGTATATCTTGCTTTAAGAACTTTAAACCAATATTCAATCAATTTCAAACTTCTTAATTTTGTTGGCATTTATGGAAAAAAAAAATCTCAAACCATGGTCCAAAGGTCAATAAGATTGACATCTCTTTCATTGGTACTTGTTATTAAATGTGCACTTCCTTAAAAACTCCAGTACATCCATCTTCCATATTCAGAATCTTTTTATCGTTGACAGGCCGCTTTAAACATTTATTTTTCTTGATTAAAGTTTGCGCCACCTGATTACACATATCTTTTTTTGTGTTTTGGAAGGACAGACTATCGCCAACATATCTAAATTCAAATTTCATTTGACATCTGACATATATACCATTTCATGTGTGTGATAATTGATTACTTTTATACAATAGCTTACCATATGTTTAACTGCCACAAATAACTTTACGTAACTGTAAACAGACCCATATTTTAGTTTGAATATCATAATATAAAAGAATTCAGCCAAAAATAGTTTTTGCAGATGTGATCAACAAATACAAGCTTCTAATGATACCAAGGGTGTATGTGTAAGTGTGGGGTCAGGTTTGATGATCAGGTAGTGCCTCTTTAAAGCACTAGCCCTTTGTCTTGATATAGATTTTGGATATGGTTGCATTGTGTTTTTCTTTTTCTAGGGGTGCTTAGTTGTAAATGAATAAATCTCTTGAACAGATATTTAACAAAACCTGGGCATGGCATGAACTGGTTACAAATGTGAAATCAACTTTTCAAGTTTCTTATATTTTATGATTTTTTAAACTAAACATGAACATCAGTGACACTTTGGAGACTTAGCTGTCTTTTGTTTAAGAGCACACTCAATTGAAATGTGGTGTGTCGATTTTCCTGAGACTATTGTGTTAATATCACTCAATATATTATGAATGACCAACTAAGTACTATTAAACTACAAGCCTGGACACATCTTCAATGTCCAAACATTTATAACCTTGGGAGTATTGATATGTGGCAATGAAGAACATTGTCCAGCTTGCGTCAGTTGCTCTGAGGTCTGCTGCCAAAGTTAGTGATTGGCTCATCTTGATTGCTTTGGGGACAATTGAGGTTTTGGTCATTTTATGTCGTCCGATGGACAATCAAAAGACTACATGCGTATGTCGGCATTATTCTTGTGTCTGTTTGTAAACATTTAGTATTACACCTTTGGTTGACACTTTTTCAACTTATTGTAAACTTTTTAGTGCAGTGATGGATTAAATTTATACTTGCTATGCTTATAACATTGAGACGAGGGGTCTTATGTGGGTCACAATTGAAGAGGTCAAAGGTCTTCAGTGGTCCTTAGGTCATTAAAATGCTCTAGTATACACTTTTGGTTGACCTTTTTCACTTAACTGTAGCTTTTTAGTGGCAGTGATGGATCAAGGTCATACTTGGTATGCTTATACCGTGAGACAAGGGGTAATAGTGGGATAAAATTGGGAAGGATTCAAAGGTCCTTTGAGGGGTCATTATATTGCCTCACATTCTTCACCACCGAATTTGGATTGACTATTTGGGACCGCTGTTTTTTTTTTTTAGGCCAGGGAAGTTCTGCTTTTTCAAAATTTGCTGCTTATACCAGATAAAAATGTAAGAGCACCACAATTTTTGTATTATTTTGTATTAAACCGCTTTATTTATTATGGTTTGTGGGGATTGTGGTTTACCTACAGCTCCCTTTGTCCGTGCTCCGGCCTTCCCCACCTCCTACTCCCTGTTTGGCTGACAAATGTTACAATGCAAAAGCTGGTCCTTTTGGTAGCACATTGTGCATGCTGCCCCTCACTTGATGGCTTCCTTGTTTAAGCTAGTTTTGGGGAAACCGTAAAGCCTGCTTCACATTATCACAAATAGCAGTGTAGAATAGTGCCCATGAACACAAACGCTGAATTTTTTCTAACTCTATTATATATTATCTTATAGGATTACTTAGTATTAGTTCAACAGAGAGATAGAGATGATAATGTCCTGTTGTATTTGTTACGGCTTTGCCTCCAGCTTTTCACCCTTGATACTAATACAGTTAAAACCCTCCTTGTATTTTTCTACAAATCCAATCTATTGGAAATAATTGTTGCACACACAATTAGTCTTTCATCTTGGCATATATTGAAAACAATGCAAATGCAGGTTTTTCCTAGAATACTGAAATATTTATACTAATCTTGATCATTAAAATACAAATTGGATTAATACCCAATGGTGCTGTGTAAGAAAAGAACGGAAACGCAATCATTTAAAAAATCTCTTCTCTTCCCTCAGTACTTAATTTTGTCCCCTCCCGTGTATCATCATCCCTGTTGTCCTCTTTACAATCCTTCGTCATGTTTTTTCGCCATTCCCCCTGCACCTCTTGTCCCGATCTTTCCTCTTCTCTGTCCCTTGTACTCCTTTCCCCGTGTATGTAAGGTCAGAATATTGGTTTTGAGATGGCTTCCTGAATGCCCAGGGATATTTGGAAGGCCATCTCAAAAACCACTGATAAGACAGGCTTGGTTTGGACTTATTTTAAATCAGTTTCCATGTTGATTCCAAATTATGGCATAAATACATAATTCTGACTTTTTGCAAAAGTTTGAATTAATTTGAACTCTTGAGTATCTATAGACAAATCCTACCAGCCAAATGATGGTCATAATTGATCCGCCGCCATTACTGGGGGCAACCTAACCCAAAACCTACCCAAATTTTTTTGTACGTCTGTACCCACGCTTGATTTTATTCAAAAGCTACACTTAATCTGCACATTGGGTGAATTCAAGCATGTCACTGACCCCCCGCTAGGCCCCCAAAACATATGAACCAGAGTGAATTTGGTTGGAATGTGTCAAACCGGAATCGTGTATAGTCAACTATATGTAGGATGCAGGAAGTTTAAGTATGTTATTAAGAAAACAAAAATTGCTATTGTATATTTTGACACGAATACCCCTGGGGCCAGCCTGTGTAGTTTGCCACCCACAGCTACTCTTTTTGCACACAATATCCGGGGTCGGCACCACAGGGGGCATGTGGGGGACGGGGGGGCTTTTGTGGGATCTTTGAGGGATGAGGGGATTTTTGGCAAAATTCGGCGAATTTGGGGCCAAAAATCAACCAATTTTGGAAATCACTGATTTTTGGGCCAAAATTGTTAAACACTCTTCAAATATTTAGATTTGGCCCCCCCAGAATTTCCTTTGCCCCCTAATTGCCCTTTTAAACCCCTTTCCCCGCCAGAAAAAGAGGTCTGTTGCCGCCACTGACAATATATCCAAATAGGTTTTATGTAGTGTCAATTGAGTTTCTTCCAAAATTTCATGTGGTATTTCGGACAATTTTTGTAATCATTATGATTAAATAACGTTCTCAACATGAGATTAAAGGTGCAATGATAGATTTCAATCAAGCATCCATATGGTGCAGTATTTACATGAATATCATTGATATAGATCCCAATCGAGTTCTCACCGAGTATTTGGCTACAGAAATGTCTTAAAATACAAAAAGTGATTTTTTGGATTGCTGTATATTTCAGTATAAACTAAGGCCTAAAAAATTTGTTTTGTTTGGCGTAACCCTACCGACCCTATTTTACTGCCGACCCTAAATATTTTGTATTTTTTTCCACCATGTTTTACTGATATATGGTCCTTAAAAGCCGCTGAATGCAAAACATGAATTTAAATGTAGTCATACTTCGGGCACTCTACAAGGACTTGCAGGACATTCAAATGAACAAAACCTAAAATTAGTGTGTTTTACAAAAAAGTGGAGATGTGCCATTTGGTTTTTGTATGTGTGTCATATTTTTTTTTTTTTTTTTTTTTTTTAAAAAAAAAAAAATAAAAAAAAATAAATAAAATCCGCGAACCCTCCCTACCCTAATTTTTTTTTCTATGTTACGCCAATCAAACAATTTTCTTTTTAGCCTAACCAAATTTGTATTGCCTCAATTTGAAATTAGATATTTGTACCAATAAATTCTCAGCTTAATCTTCAGATGGGGATATTTTTAAGGGAAAGTTTGTTTACTCAATGCAAAATTGGGGCTTTTCAAAAATTTTTGAACCCTGATATTGTAAACTCTCTCTCATTGCACCTTTACGAAATGCAACATATTAGACCGTAATCCCTCTAATAAATGACCCCTCTAATAAATGCCGCGCCTCTAATAAATGCCCCCACTGTTTTTGGATAAAAGAACCCTCCAATAATGCCCCCCCCCCAAAAGAATTCACTTAGGATACATACTAGTGATGACATCATGACTCATGCCCGTCTAATTCGCAGCACTCACATTCTGTAACACAGCAAAACTTGCCTAATTATAATTGCTCTAGTTTCATTATACTGCCTAGTTTTAGCAATGATGCCACATGCTAGTGCAAATAAAAGTATTTTTTATCTAAAACCTATATTCAAGGTTTGTAAAAAAAAGCATTTAAAAATGATTTATATGCAGCCTGCGAAATCATTGTTTCAAAACACGCTAACTTCAACTATTTCGCTGCATCACCCCGCTGCACAAACGATCTATTTCCGGGTTCGCAATGATGCAGGTTGGGATGGTAATGTATAGAAACGCTCTCAATACTATTTTTTCTCAAAATTGAAAAAAATGAAGGAAAAAGCTTGTAAAAAAGCGTTTTTCGGCAGTATTTAACAGAGTTGTGTGAAATTTATTACATTTTTTTTTCCAAAATGTGGTTGATTTTTCAGCCTTCACACCCCCCCCCCGCCCCCCGATGAGTGGCAATGACAGTGTTTTTAGACGAATCTTAATGTCTATTTTCTAGTGATACCAAACACACTGGTAAGGGCCATAGCGCGTTCCGCATCCAACTGAACTTCCAGCATGGGTGAGATGCGACATTTGACACAATTTTTGAACCAATTTTCATGTGTACAAAACGTATGGGAGCCTGTAATCGGAGAAGAGCTCCAAACAGAACGAGAATTGAAAATCCAGAAGGAAAAAAGCCGAAAAACCGTGGCCATATTGCCTCAGGGAAAAATCAAATTTGTTGTTTGTAAAAACGCCTCATTTAAAAAGGTAAATATTTCATCTGAAAAGTACGCCCGAATAAACGCCCCCCTTTTAAAATGCACACCGCCCCCCGGGGCTTTATCAGAGATCTACGGTAAATCAAAGTAATATAATTATATTTATGATT
>JAMKCH010082095.1:0-10934 GCA_023653785.1 Ophioderma brevispina
AGAATTGTCCATGTTGGAGGAGGTTGGTGTCGGGAGGTTGGACACTTCTTAATCCACCAGGTTCTTGAAACGGTCCCAGTCCTCTTGCGGAGTTCCACCTTTTCACTGCCTTTGTTGGTACACAGGCTTTAGCAGGCTCCTCCGTGAGCTATCATTGATGGTCTGTGTTTGGGACCTTGTTTCGGAAAGCGGTTCGATAACATAACTGTGAATGGAGATGGTGTCCATGTTGCAAAGCAGGTCAGGGTTTGTACTTATTCCACCTTCAGAGTTGAAAGTGTCTGGTTGCTTGGGTCGTGTAGAAGTTTGTACACCGGATTTTGCGGCCCAGTCCTCTAGGGTAGCTCCATCATGTTGGTTTTCCCGTAACCCCAGGTAATGCTATGGCTCTAAATCACCAGCGTAATGCAGGGTGCACCATAAGTTAACTGGTAGAGAGTCTGCTTGGAGTCGATGGTTAGGTGGCTTGTAGAAATTGGGGACATGAACACCTGCACTTTGGGTCGTTTTGCCCAATCCGGGTGGAGCTGCAGGAGAGGTTCAATTTGTTGCCATTGGGGGCCGATTTACTAGCAAAGTGGCAATCCCGTGGGTAGCCGCTCCTCGGTGTGTGAGCTCAAGGGTAACCGCAGATGTTCAGAATGGAACTGTCATAGCGTGTGTCTCTTGGGAGGAGAATTGCAGCGACTTTAGCGTATGTGTATGAGGTGTTCGATGATGTTTATCTTTGCCCTTGTGAGACCTTCCCTACGACCTTCCCCGTTTAGTTGGAGCACTGAGATGCCATCTGACTGACATCTGGTGAATGCCTGGCCTAATAAGGGCATGTGTGCCAGAACTGGCATCAGATAGTGTCCTTTGGCGGGGCATGATTAAATACAGTGAATAAAAAATGCAACAGTGAATTAAAAAGGCAGTGAATTAAAAAGACAACAGATGTTAGCGTAGCCTCAGTTGATTACCATTCGCCTGAAAGATCAGTTACCGGGGTTCACCACGAGGAGGTTGATATCTTGAAACCGGGTTCACCACGAGAGGTTGATAATCTTGAATCTTTGACCTAGTTGTGTGACTTTAAGTCTCTATGGTGCCCACCCATGATTTTTGTTTTTGTGTCATTTAGAGTTAGGTGTCTATGCACAAGCATTTTGAAACACACAGGACCCCACATTGATGGAGAAGTTTGGAATGGGAAAGAATACTTTTTTGAGAGTAAGGGTCTGAAGGTAACACCTTGGAAGACAAAAGTTGCTGGTGAGCGGGGTGTAGAGGGAGGTGGTATTGAGTAGGGCTGAGCTTTTCGGTAATTGTGTACCCGGTAACTCGATTAACTTTTCGGGCGCGATCGGGTAACCCGAATCAACAAGCAATTCGCTCCAATTTTCTTACTTCATTCACAAAATATGTTTGACTTTTAGAGATTTTTTTCACCCAAATCTTAACACAATATTAGTAACCTAAGTTTAGCAGACGACATGAACTTTAACTTCTTAGGTAAACCGTCTCCCTCCTGATCTTGGGGAGAGCTGTGCTTCCTAACATGGACGACATGTTGTTTACGACCGGGCGCACCCACTAAATATCGCTACCATTGAAATACACTTAAAATCCCCACATCGGCGCCCTCTGATTTGCACCCCGCGTGACAATTTTTGAATGTTTAATGAATTCATTTCCCTATAGATATCAACCTAAAACTTCGTAAAAGTTGCAATCATTTTTGATATCATTCTAGTAGAGATTTAAGAAAAAGGCATATGAACAAGCGCCACCACTATTGAGCCGAAGTGTAAGCATCAGAGCCGCTTTCGACCAGGGCCGGGAAGTCGCGGGGCTAGTTTCAGCACGAATCAAATTCCAAATTTTGTGATAAATATCAGAATGGTCACACTATACTCTTTCACTTTTATTATAATATAACCCCACTATGGAAACCGGTTCCCAAAGGACTGCAAAATATCTAAAACATGTTTGTCATTTTACCGGAACTACCACCCATTCCCCAAAAGATTGAGTGATTTAGTGTTGTGCGCCTCCCTTCGAACACACTTGATAACATTGTTTTTTATTTTTTCTGATTTTTGACAAATATGGACCTTTTAAGAAAAAGGTGGCATTTTTTGCTTCCCCACGACACATAAAAAGGGAGTTATGGGTCTCCATGTAAATTGATTATGATCTATTTTTTTAAATATCACATTTTTGTGCATTTTGGCGCTCATTACTTGCGTTTATCCAAGAAATACATGTTGTTTAAAAACACGTTTTTGTGGACTAAGTAGGATTTGTGAGATTCAAACATCTGTGATTATCTTCAAGACAAATGTAAATAAACATCAACACATCACTAAGTAATGGATATGCTTAATTCACTGACACCCCCCCCCCCCAGCCATTGGATGTCCCACTATAGCGCGTGGATGACAGGATTGCCGGCAATAATAAGCGGTAGGGGTGGGAAACTAGTCATTTTCGCATCTTTGATGTGCTCTTTTTCTACTTTTCTTCTTTTCTTAACATATTTCATATAAAGTCACGAAAACCTACAATGTGGTTTTTCTTCTTTTTGAAAATACCTCTAGGGGTTAGTGTGGAGTATTTCATTACAATGTTAAAACTGGACGCACGCTTTTTGGTAAAAAAATGACGGGAAACGCGGTTTTGACATTGTGCTTCCCTTAAAACAAGACACAAAGCGACTTGGACTTGATAACTAAGCTATTCAATTAGTCTTTTTAGCCATAACACACACCACGCCATTACATAGAATGTAATGTACTTTATGATTTTCACTGAGTGTCAACAATCCGTATTCAATGCAGGATTGAGAAAAATTGCAGTCCATAGCAAAAACAACGGCCATAAAATCGACCATTTTCATGAGCACCTTGGCGCATGCGATTTCCTTTGTTAAATAGTTAAAATTTGGATTTTTTCAAATCGATTGGTCAAATATAATGTCTAATGTAAAATCTCACACAACATTAAATAAATCTTAGGTCTTTGCAGACTCGAAAAAATCAAAAAGCAAAAATTCACACTCCCGTACTAGGTTTAGAGGGGCGCACACCACTCAATATCGCTCCATTGAAATTACACCTAAAAATACCACATCGCGCCCGCTGAGCTGATTTGCACCCCGCGTTACAATATTTTGAATGTGTTCTGAATTCATTTCCCTATAGATCACAACTAAACTTTCGAATAGTTTCATTTTTGGATATCATTCTAGTAGAGAGATTTTAAGAAAAAGGCTATGAAACAGCGCCACCACTATTTGGAGCCGACGTGAACGCCTTCATAGCCGCTTTCGACCAGTGCCGGAAGTCGAGGGCCTAGTTTTCTACACCGAATCGAATTTCCAAATTTTGTGATAATCTCAGCGATGGTCACGCTATACTCTTTCACTTTATTATAATATACACCCTCACTAGGAACCGGTCCCCAAATTAACTGCCAATATCTCAACATGTTTTGTCATTTTAACCGAACTACCTACCATTCCCCCAAACCGTGGAGTGATTTAGTGTTGTGCGCCCTTACTTGTAATGATAAACTCGCTGATTCGGGATTTGAGTTTCACCGTACAACTGTGGTGCTTAGTTAAATTTTATAACAGTTTTTGTTGGCCGACGAGATAACAAGGAACTTGACTAAGAAGTGTCAACATGCCAACGTACGGAAGAATTGGAGATTCAATCCCATCAGGTACAGAGCCATGGGCTCGTTATTTGGACGATTGTCTAATATTTTGAGGCTAATGAAATTACCGACGATGGGGGAAGCGGGCATATTGAACTCGGTAGGAGACCGGCAACATATGAATTGTTATGTAAGTTGTTGGGGGGTTTGTTTTGGGGGGGGTTTTCGGTTGGGGGGGGGGGGGGGGGGTTTTGGTGTGGGGGGGGGGGCACCTAAGACGCCACCTGAGGCGACTTTCCAAGAAGTCAAAGAGGCTATGGAAAAGCACCGTGTTACACTCTGTCTGTGATGTGAGCGGTCACATTTAACACAAGACATAGAAGCACGGTGAATCGTTAGCAGCATTTGCAGCTGATTTGAGAGGAAAGACCAAAAGCCAAATTTCCAGCAACTTGGATGAGACATTAAGAGACAGATTTGTGGTTGGAGGGCAAGATAGCGTCAGCGTTACTTGTTGTCACGGGTGAAAGTGCACATTCAGTAAAGCTCGTTGAACTGGCTCAAACATGGAATGGCAACTCAGAAGCCCAACAGTTGAGTTCTACAGCTACAAATGCAACGAATTCAACGGATGGGACAAGGGTAAAGTAGTAAACAACCGCCACAATAGTAAGCAAAATACTGGTAACAGGGGCGGACAGAAATGTTACAGAGTGGACAGAACAACCACAAGCCCAGTGAATGTTATGCCAAAACATCGTGATGTTTCAAATGTAAGAAACGTGGTTACACATGGCGAAGGTCTGCGCTCGCGCAGTCAATGGTCAGAGTCTGGGGTTCGGCGAAATTTGTAAACCAAGAAGTTACAGAATTGTATAACCCTGCTCCTAGCCTTGTATGAACACTGGCAATCAAAGTTGTGCCGAGGCGTATGGAATGTATAATGTATCCAGAAGGAAGAATTCACCACTGTATGTCCAAGTGGGATAAATGGATCACAGTGTCAATGGAGTTGGATTACGGGAGCTGCAGCGTCCATCATGATGAAGTTATGTACAAGAGACGGTGGGGACTGAGGTTTTACCATTATCAGAGTCCCATATACAAGCCTTCACACTTAAACCGGTCAGCAGATACCAGTGGTTGGTGAATGTACAGGACAGTCAAGCACAAGGACAAGACAGCTAACTTACCCTACTAATAGTGGCAGGAGATGGACCCATCTTTTTGGTAGGAACTGGTTGCGTCCACTTGGTTTGGATTGAAGAATTGTCGTGTAAATAGGCTACAGCCAACAACACACGAGAATGTGCTCAATCAGCATGAAGCCTTGTTCCGTGATGAAACTTGGGTGCATCAAGGGGCAAAAAGTCCATATTAGTGTCACGGGAGGACGCGCAACCACGATTTTTCAAAGCAAGCCAGGTTCCATTTGCATTGAAGGCAAAAGTGGAATCAGAGTGGCACGAATTGAAACCGACAGGGAGTTAGTGAGAAAGTGACTTTGTGCGGTGGGCATACCCTATGTGACGGTAGTTTAAAGTTCCAGTACCATTCGCATTTGTGGAGACTACAAAGCAACCGTAAATCAACGTTTGCCAGAGTGTTATCCTCTGCCAAGGGTGGAGATATTTTCTAAACTCACCGGAGGACAGACATTCTCCAATTGACCTGAGCAACGCATACCAACAGCTGGAATTGGATGATGAAAGTCGCGAGCTGAAACAAACTCCAACACCACAAAGGGTGAATGTACCAGTATAAACGTTGCCAGTATGGAATTTCCACAGCCCGTTATTTTTCAGGGACAATGAAGTTCTTCTCGCGGAATCTCATACCGCTGAATTCCTCGATGATGTGTTGGTGACGGGAAACACCGAGGATGAGCATCTCGCAAACTTGAACGCAGTATTAACGCGTTTGGAGAATGTTGGAGGACGCTTGCGCAAAGAGAAGTGCATTTTCTTTGCACCAGGAGGTTGTATTTTTGGGTCACCGTATTACGGCAAGTGGGTTACAGCCGCGTTAGGAAAGTGGCGTGCGTGGTGGTGCACCAGACCGAGGAACACCCAGATTGAAATCGTTCCCTAGGGTTGTTGAACTATTATGGAAAGTTCATACCGCAGTTGTCTACATTGTTGCACACTAAAATCGTTTGCTGAACAAGGATGTTCAGTGGTCTTGGGGTACCGCACAAAAGAATGCATTTAAGTGTCAAATGCAAGCAGCAGCTCATGTCAGAGGAGGTTTTAGTGCATTACAATCCGGAGTTGAAGTTAGTCTTATCTTGTGACGCTTTGGGATTGTCCTATGGGGTGGCGCCAGTACTAGCCTCACGCCTGGATGATGGAAATGAGATCCACGTGGGCATGGTTCACGCCCGTAGCACCAGCGGAGAAAATACTCGCAGTTAGATCGTGAAGGCTTAGCAGTAATTTTCGGTGTAAGAAAATTCACCGTATATATATGGCAGGGATATTGAATTGCACAGTCACAAAAACGATGCTGTGTTTAATGAGGGAATCGCGCGCCATTCCAGCCCTAGCATCTTCGCGAATTCAACGGTGCACTGACCTGGCAGCATACGCTATAAAGTTGGTTTAAAAGCCAGGATGTCCAATGCCAAGCAGCGAGTTCATAAGATACCTTGCAGAGAAACCAGGAAGCCACACCTGATCCTGAGGAATTTGTGTTAGTCATGAACCACCTAGAGTCAACATCAGTAAATCCGACAAGATTCGTCAGTGGACATGCACGCGACCCTGGTAATGTCTAAAGTGTATGAGTGTGTGTTGAGAGGCGATGGCCAAAAGAATGCCCATCTGATAAAGATCTTATGCCATATTTCACACGCAAAGATGAGCTGAGTGCTCACGATGGTTGTATAATGTGGGGATCCCGAGTCATTGTGCCACCACAGGCGTCGTCACGATATTATGAGAGCAACTCCAGCACGAACCTGGAATCTTAGTAGAAGTCGCTTCCGCGAAGCTAGGGTGGTGGCCAAAGATAGAACAAAGGACTTGAAAATAAAGTCAAACAATGTCACAGCTGCGAGTCAACACAGAAAGCGCCCCCACTTGCACCATTACACCCGTGGGGAGGAATTTCCCGCAAACCTTGGTCAGGTTGCCAAATGACTATGCTGGACCCTTTATGGGTCAAATGGACTTAGTGGTAGTTGATGCTCAAAGGCAAAATGGATGGAGGGTTTACCTATGCGTACTTCCAACCGCGGCAAAGCTACTATTGAAAAGCTTTGTTGTGCATTTGCTACCCATGAACGGCCGACATAATTGTGTCAGACAATGGGACAAGTTCATAGGGCAGAATTGACCAGAATTCTGCAGACGTAATACCTTAAAGCACATCAGATCAGCACCGTTTCACCCAGCGTCGAATGGCTTTGGCGGAAAGAGCGGTACAGACATTCAAGGAGTCTATGAAGAAGATGACGGACAATGCATCAGTGGAAACAAACGTTTCGCGATTCCTGATGCGCTACCGGATCACAACGCACACACAGACTGAGACAGTCTCCGCGCAGATGATCATGAACGTCAACCGCAATCACGTCTAGATTTAGCACGTCCAAGTATTGAGAGACGCGTATGGTTCAAACAAGAAGACCAAAAGAGTGGTCATGATAAACGCACAAGCAGAGTGTTTTCAAGTGGGCGACTCGGTGGTACGCTAGCAATTTTGCACGTGGTCCCAAATGCTTCCAGGACAAATTGTGGCACAAAAGAGGACGCTATCCTATGAATTAGGCTAAAGGACGGTCGCAATTGGGACCGTCACATAGATCATGTGATAGGTGGTAACCACGCTGATGCTAATAACACGCAAACCCAGCCAGAGCCGGACGTGAATGGGCCGTTTACCTTTGGTAGGTACACCCTGAAAGGGGGGGGAAGGTTAGGCATCAGCAACCACACACCACAGATACCCCATGTTCCACAGGTTTGCCACTAGGAACCTCCAGAGACAGGTGAAACCCCCGGACCGGTTGGTTGGGATTGGAGGGGGGTTTCATGAAACTCAATTTAACCAGATTTTTGCTTTGATTTAAAATATGATTGTTAGAAAAATTTGATCAGGTAGCCACATTTGCAGAAGAGACTGAAAAGACGATTTTGGTTCTTACAGTGACGTTGGTAAAATCCACTTCATTTGATTAAAAAACCAATGATTTTAGTACAACGATTATTTAATCAATGATGTGAGTCAAGGAAACAATAAATGTCTTGTGTTCAGATTAGTCAAGGTTTGATTAACCACAGAAGCTGTGTATCTAACTTTAATTTTGGAGAGATTTGACAAGTTTTTCCCCCTTCCCCCTCTTTTTCCCTGTGTCCCTGATATCGTTCAGATTTTCATGTTTCCGCTTTTTGTCAGGCTGTTTGTATCTATCGTCTGTTTGATTCACTTCTATTTTCCGCTACTTCCATCGTTGGTTAGTTCGTTTCTCTGTTGTTTTATTAATCTTTTTCTTCTTGTTCTTGCTCCGATCCAACTCTTCTAGTACTATTTATATCCAAATTGCTTTTGCAAAAAATAATAGCAAAATTGCAGTACAGGTAGGAGGATCCATTTTAAACAGGTAGTGTCGGAAAAAAATATTAGCGAGAGACTGTTAATACTGGGGTCACTTACACGTACATGGTAAAGGTCCAAAAGGTTAGAATGGTGGAAGTTGTTTTAAAAAAAAAAGACTAAAGGTGGAGGGGTGTAGTAACCTAAGTTTGTAGAGACGACGTGCACGTAAATTCTTAGGTAAACCGTCTCCCTGCTCTTGGGGGAGAGCTTGGCTTCTATAACATGGACGACATGTGTTTACTTGTATGAATAAAGACCGCTGATTCGGATGGAGTTCACCGTACAACTGTGTGCATATGTATAATGTTACACAACAAATACTACTTGGAATACGAACCAATGTGAAAATAAACACCATCAATATTTTGGTGAGTTGCTGGCACACATTCCCGTTCTTGTGAGTGCAAGCACCCACACACACCCCCCAAGGGAAATGCGAGAGAGAGAGAGTGCGGGAGTTCTGGAGTTTGAAGGGTCATGGGGTAATTAGTGTATAAGAGTTGTGTGAGATCGTCGATGCTACTATGGGAGCGAGATATAGTGTCTGAGCGAAAATGATGATGGGGATTCGAGAAGACAGCAGGAGAGCAACATAAGAAGCGAGTGTGGGGTGAAGTTGATGGATAGGATGCAGACTTGATGCAGACTTCTTGATGCAGATTTGTGTTGGAAGCGATGGACCAGTTGGCGAAGGCGAATAGCGTTGGTGGTATGGGTATTTCATTAAAAGTTGTTATTTGAACATAGCCTACCTTTGCATTGTAAAAATATCATCCTTATCACAGCATTGGAGAAATAATGCATTCTTATATTCCATTTCACACTAATAAACACACAATGCAACTAAGTTTTTATTGGCCATCAAAAATAGTATTCCTTATCACAGCATGAAGAAATAATGCATTCATAATCCAAATTCACACATACACAACTAGGTTTTTATTTGCCATCAAAAAGGCCAACCTTGTATTAAGAGATTAGCACAAAGCGGATTGACATCACGGCCAAACCATGGCAAAGTCTCTATCATTAAAAGCCATGGTAGAACTGAATGCATCAGTTTCCAGTAAGCAGAATCTTTTTAAAGTATCTTATGTACATGAACATTCGGTTTATAAATGGCCAACAAAGGCCTCGCGAATATGCCAAAAGAAGGTCTAACTTAAAGGTGCATCTATACTAGTGTCAAAATGAACCCTTTTTCAGACAACTTTTAAATGTCTTTGGATGATGGGGATGTCTTTAAGTTTAATCGCATATAGGGCTTTATTCTGTTATATATATGTTAATTAGGGTGACAGGGGCTGGTATAAGACCTAAACACATGAATTAAATACTTGTGGCGGACGTAGAATTTTTAAGTGTCTCCACAAGAAAAAAACGGCCCCAAAGGTTAAAAATGTTAGGTCATTAGTGCTGTAGAAGTCCACACAACACATCCCACACATACAAAAGAGGACAGACATACAGGATTTGGATTAGTATTGCCTCCCTGCACTATAGTACAGACACCACCAAAACATGAAATTTGAACACTTTTTTTCATACTATGGGGATTGCCATGAACTGGATTTTGTGTCATCTGACAAAAGCAAGTGGCACATAGGGGTGGCTTTGGAAATTGGGAACTGTGTCGTGTAATTCGTCTGTGGAAAATGTTGACCCAAAATGTTAACCCTAAATCATTAATTTCCCACTGTTGTCGCAAAATGTGCACACTTTCATAGCACTTGCATGGTCATTGGGTAGTGTCCCACATGTCAGCGCGACCTTGGAGACCACCACATGATCGGTATTCCTCACAAACCACGAGGCGTTTAGTGACACATACGTTAGTGAACGCATATTATTTAACCTTTAGGACGACGAAAATAAACAATATTAAAAATTCAAAAAACTTAAAAAAAAAAAAAAAAAAAAAAAAAACAACAAACATCCTTTAAAGTACCTTTATATATTATTTATATATTAAACCTTCTTTGAATATTCATCATATGTACTTCAGTAATAAGTACTATATAAGTTCCAAGGATGATGATAATTGTTTTCACAATGCTCTTAATTTATATAAATTCTCATTAGGCCAACAAGTATGTTTTCCGCTGTCTTTTTCCAAGCTAACTTACCGGTAATTATTTTATAAACCATGCTATTTGAAAGTCATAATCACATGAAAGCAACACTTAACCCATTGGCTTTTCGTGATCCAAAGTCTCGATCTCCCTTGACTTTACCCATAAGGAGTTGAGAATTTTACAGCACCGACCCGTTGTCTAAAGATAGCTGTGCCTAATCATCACTTGCAAATTCGATCCATATCTCTGAAGAAAAAGAAAGTAGTAATTTTGTATGTTCTGTCCTAAAAAGGACAGAAATTATATGCAGTGGCATTGGCCTCTGGGACACCGTGATATAAACATTGTTGATAAACATCAATACGCCTACATCAAAATCAATTGAAATTTTGGAATTAATCTTTTCTCGGGCTATCTAATGAACCATCAACAACAATGGGTGTTAGAGCACAAAGTGCACCTTTAATTGATTTGAAGTGGCCCTGCATTATCTGAACATGTTACCTTCCTGCACTTGTTTACTATTTAAACGGTCACTTTAAAATTTCAGAAAAAGGGCGTTCCCATTTTATAAAGCCGGGTGTGTTTTAATCTTTATAATGCATACCAGAGTATTAA
>JAMKCH010082097.1:0-16923 GCA_023653785.1 Ophioderma brevispina
GGGCCTAATATCAAATACTTCAGAGTGTTTGTAATTTGTTCGTTATATTTCACTTATATATAAAATAACCGCATGTTTCTCGACCTCTTACGTGCACATTACTGGCAACATGTTCACTCATATGTTCACTCAGAAGCCAATTAATTTTAAAGATAGATTTTGCTGTAAGCCCAAAATCACATCTACATTTAAAGTGGTTGACTCGATCATGAATCCCAATTTTCATGGTGTGTTTTTCCTCCTCCACATGACAAGCATAATCACGAAACATTTTACGATTACAACTTTTTGAGATAACACATCAAATAAAAAACATTGGATTACGCCCAAATTAATTGGTCGAGCCTATGAGTTGCAAACATATTTTAACTCATAGCGACCAATTGATATGGGTTAAATCTACAAGTTTGACGTCATTATCATGTTTTGGATCCAACATTTCCCCACACTCGGCACATCCTCAAAACATGATGAGTTAAATCGGTTCCCGTTTGGAATAGTAAGATCAAAAATGTCCACTAAATTGGCCCAAAGACAGTGTGTGTTGTGTGTTTAAATACATGTGGTGTATCACACTTGTGAGACGTTTTTGTTTCATAAAATCTAAAAAAACCTTCCTGGGCCCTAAAATTTCCTGGGGTAATAAGAAAAATTATGAACTGTCTTATGATACTAAAATCTCCATTTTGATGGAGGGGACGAGGTTGTCGTCGGGTCACCTACCTTAACTCATGATTTTTTTGTTGGTGCAGAACAGTTGCCTACTACACAAAATATAACTTGTACAGAGGAGGTTTTGAAAGTAGGGACCATTTTCAAATTCGGAGCTTTGGATTTTCAAAGGTTAAATACACATAGGCGGTTTATTACCCTTCCTATGAATTCTTCTCATGTTTTACCAATCTATGACAAACATGGCTGCGCCAACTGACAATTTGTGGCGAAATTCGTTTTTTTTATATGAAAAGGATCGTAATTACACATATTTGTATACATTTTATTTTTATACTTTTAATACATTCTCAATTTATTGCAAAGATATTAGGTTAAAACAAGGCCGTAATTTGTGTGATACGACTTTACTTGCACTCAAATTGAACTTTCTTTCTTTTGAGTATAATAAAATCGTACCTGGTAGATACGACTTTGTTTCACTCATCGGAAAACGAATGATGTAGACACGCCATTTTATTTCGTAAGTTGATAGTTTTAAGAGGGTGTAATAATAAATAATGTGTTGGATCATTCTGCTTACTGTCATCGTCATATATGATGATATTTGCTCTCTTTTCTATCACCAAGAACCTTCCGAAGGATCCAGCAAACTAACCACGAAGAGTTCATCCGGTTCCACATTAATTCATCGTGAATGATACCACGGTGCCTCGTGTATACCTTGGCCCTCAGCCAAGTTGATTGTTTATTATTTAATTACTGCAAAGTCTGTATGATCAGTCCAGACATACGTACTGTTCTAAGAACTGAAATTAGAAGTAAAAAGTAACGGTAATTTTTAAAAGTTTTTGTCAACGTTTTTAATCATCCAATCTCCGCGATAGTATGCTATCATTTGTTTCTACAGTTAAAACGGATAGGAGGTAAACGGAAACGAAATTTCGCGGTTCTTCTCCTGCTTTCGCGCTCACTATATTCAAAGATATAAGCTGGGGCCGCTCCTGACCTTTGACCTCGGCAACTGACCTTTGACCTCATCAACAATTAGGGATCCCATGGTTCACCTATGACAGAGTTTTTCGTTCAATTGAACTTCAACTTTAATTGAGTCATTTTAAAAAAAAAATTACATTTTAGTGACACACACACACCATACACCCCCACATACACACGCACAACGATTTGCTACTGGTCCTGCCACTATAGCTGGCGGCCCACAAAAAATTTATTAGCATTAACGCTCTTATTACCCTCCCGTTGTTCTACTTTTTTATTTACCCACTGAATAACCCTCTTTTCCTGCTGGAGTTTTTCCTTACAATAATGCTCCCGCCTATATCCTTTTGGGCGCCCTCTTCAGAGTAGCTGTCCCCATAGTCTCCGGCTCTGTCCACGGATTTAGGGCACAGTAGTTTCAACTGACATAAAATCAAACTTATGTACACAGTCGCACTCACCAACACCGATGCATCTAATGTATATACAAAAATCAACCACTAAAATCCTTAAAACAATCAGATCACACTGGCCCTCCCTGGACCCTTGGGACATCGGTCCTTGTAATACGCGTTGACACCTTTTTTTACCCCAATGGCCGCCCATACGCACTCATACGAACCAACTTGTTACTTGTCACTGATTAACCAAATTCAAAATAACCACTCGCACGCCATTTGGTTTTGAAAGACTCGAGAGGATTGTATCTCATTACAGTCGTTTCATTACCACAGACCCTGAGAGGGTTAAATAAAAACACCCTAACATCGTAATTGTGCCGTTATGTGTGCTGTGTTAAGCTCGCCTCACATTGTGTGGGGGGGGAAAACCGGGGAAGGGGGTAGAAACCCAACGTTGTGAAAAGGTCATTATTTTTCAAAATTATGGCCTAAATACAAATACTCATAATTTGTTGTATTGTCTTTAATTTCACTTATGATAAAAATAACCGCATTTTTCTCGACCTTACTTGGCACATTCTTGGCAACATGTTCACGTCATATGTTCACCTCAGAAGCCAATTAATTTTAAAGAAATAAGATTTTTGCTTGCCAAAATCACATCTAATGTTAAAGGTGGTGGACTCGACAATGAGCCAAATTTTCATGGTGTTTTTTCCTCCACAAATAGAAGCATATCACGAAAAACATCTGATTACAAATTTTGATATAAAAATTATTGGATTGATTACGCCCAAATTAATTGGTCGAGCTATGAGTTGCAAACCTATTTTAAAAACTCATAGCGAGACCAATTTATATTGGGTGTAACATACAATTTGAATCATTATCATGTTTTGGATTCCGATATGTTCATTTCAACACACTGTGTAACTTCACTCTCGGACTCCATCACAAATTATGAGTTAAACCAGTTCAGCCGTTTGGATAGTAGAAGCAAAAATGTCTACTAAATTTAGGCCCAAAGACAGTGGTGTGTTGTGTGTGTTAATAAACTGTGGTATACCAGACTTGTGAGACGTTTTTGGTTCTAAAATCTAAGAAACATTTCCTGGGCCTAAATTTCCTGGGGGTAATAAGAAAAATTATGAACTGTCTATGAAACTAAAATCTCCATTTTGATGGATGGGACAGTTGTCGATCGGTTCCCTACCTTTAACTCACATGATTTTTGTTGCAGACAGTTCTACAACAAAATATAACTTGTACATAGGAGGTTTTGAAAAGTCGGACCATTTTCAAATTCGGAGCTTTTGATTTCAAAGAGTTAATACACATAGGCGGTTTATTACCCTTCCTTGAAGTTTCTTTCCATTTTACCAATCGTGACAAACATGGTTGCGCCACGACAATTTGGGCGAATTGCGTTTTTTTTATTAATGAAAGGATCGTATGTAACACATAATTTGAATATCATTTTTATTTGATATACATTTTTTATACATTCTCAATTTATTGCAAAGATATTAGGTTAAACAAAGGCCCTAATTTTGGTAGATACTACTTACTTGCACTCAAAAATTGACTTTCTGTTGAGTATAATAAATCGTAACTGGTAGATACGACGTTGTTTCATCATCTCATCGGGAAAACTAATTATGTACACGAACGCCATTTTTCTTATTTCTGTAATTGATAGTTTTAAGAGGGTGTAAATACATAATGTGGCTTGGATCATTCCTCTTACTGGTCATCTGTCATAGTCATGATATGTGCTTCTTTATATCACCAAGAAATCCTTCCGACGAATCCAGCAAACGAATACACGAAGATTCATCCGGTCCACATTAATATCAAAAATCGTGAAGGAGAACACTTGTGCCCTGTGTAATACGGCCCTCATCAGCAGTTGATTGTTTTATTATTTATTACTGCAAATCTGTATGATCGTCGTCAGACATGTACGCACTGTTTCAAAGAACTGAAATTAGAATTAAAAAGTAACGGGTAAGTTTTAAAGGTTTTTGTCACGTTGTTTAAAAATCTCCGCGATAGATGCGATCATTTGTGTCTACAGTTAAAACGGATAAGGAGGGTACAACGGAAACTATAATTTCGCGGTTCTCTCTCTGCTTTCGCGCTCACTAATATTCAAAGAATATAGCTGTGGCCGCTCCATGACCTTTGAACCATCGGCACATGATTTGACCTCATCCACATAGAGGGATCCCATGTCACTATGACAAAGTTTGGTTCCAATGGGGAAACGGCAACCTTTTAAATTGAGGTCATTTTTAAAAAAAAACATAACAATTTAGTGCAACACACACCACATACACCCCCACGCATACACACACGCACAACGGATTGCTAAGCCTGGTCCTGCCAGCTATAGCTGCGGCCCACAAAAATTAAGTTAGCATTAACGCTCTTATTACCCGTCCCGTTTCTCGACTTTGTGAACCCTACCAATTACCCTCTTTCTGCTGTAGTTTTCGTACAATAATGCTCAGCCCTATATCCTTTTGGCCCATCTACTCAGAGTAGACTGTCCCAGATCTCGTCTCTGTTTCGGATTCCAGGGGCACAGTAGGATTCAAACTGAACCTAAAATCAAACTTATTTACAACAGGTCCGCACTTCACCAACAACGATGCTCTAATGTATTACAAAAATCAACAACTCAAATGCCTTAAAAAATCAGATCACGGGGGCCCTCCCTGACCCTTGGACATCGTCGCTTTTAATCCTACTGCGTTGAACCTTTTTTACCCCAATGGCCGCCCATTCGCCCTTATACCAACCAACTTGTACTTGTCCCCGATTAACAAAATTCAAATACCACTCGCCACGCCATTTGGTTGACTCATAGAGATTTTAGTCTTCATTACCAGTCGTTTATACCCAACCACGAAGAGGGTAAATAAACACCCTAACAGATCGTAATTTGCCGTTATGTGTGCGCGTTTATTAGGGGGCCGATGTTTTCTTGGTCAAACGGCAACCCATTAATTTCAAAACTAGATTGTGTTGTATCTATCGATAAAAAGATATGTCTGAAATCGTGTAATTTGTAAAATTATTCGCTGATTTATTTCCACCCTATTGATATCCAATAACATGTTTGACAAGAGTTGTCGCAGCTGCCTTCCGTTGTCCTGTCCGGCCGGCTAGCATTCGTTGGGCTTTGACGTGCGGAGGCTGATATTTGGCAACGAATATTTCCAAGATCTGTTGCCATGATTCTGTTATCCATGATCATGTTTCATGAACTGATTCCAAGTCAATGGAGCATGATTCCATGGTTGATCAACAATTTTGTACCCTTGTATAGTAGGCCCTGGCACATGAATAAAACCAACCGTTCCGTAAGAGGTGCATGAGATGCATGCTATACTGCCGTGGCCCTGCTACGGACGGTCGAGTTTGCGCTTGTCGTGGCCCGGTCAACACGAATCATACTGACCACTAGTGACCACTCACCTAAACCTGTGATAACTTTTGTAGCCAGTCACCAACTGATGCATCTGAGCGATATTGGTTTCAATTGGATAAAGCATATGTTGAGGAACAACACAGTGAGTTACGGACGCGCTGATACCACCCAGCTAAATTTAATAAAACGAAAAGAAAGAAAGGAAGAAGGAAAGAGGAGGAAAGAAAAAAGAAGGAAAGGGCAGATAAAAAGAGTTACTCTGACAAAGCCGCGCGTAACTTAAAGGTGGCAACGAGAGATTTCACGTATCGGGTCCCTAAAAATCGAAAGTACTGTTTGTTTTGCCCTGATGTAAAGGCTTTCCATAAAAAAAAATCCCCATCTGAAGATTAAGCTGAGAACTGTTTCTTTGGTACAAAATGTGAAATTTCGAATTCTATGGAGCAAATACGAAATTCAGCCTAGTTTTACAATTGAAAATAAGCAAATCCAAATCCCCGTTTTCTTCTCTCTTTTAAGAAAAAGACATTTTTGTGCTTAATAATACAAGGTAAGAAATCCTTGAGTGTCTAATTAATCTATATGAAATTACTATTATGAACTCAATATTGGGTTGCCTCAAAATCTCTCCGTGCACCTTTAATATATTATTATTATTGTATCAAGTATAAAGTATTTCAAACCTTCCACTGTTATGAACATAACCAACTTCGTGAGCGGAGAATTACACGTTCTAACCCTACCGACCTGAAAGTGTCAACTGTACGGGAGCGGATACAAATCAATTGAAACCCACTGATTAATATTCGTTACATTTACACAATACAAAATGTTTCTGTTCGGATGAAATCTACTCGTCCAGTTAATGTATAATCTAACGAGTGCGGGTGAACTATTTAATGCCTTGCAACGAGAAAGTTTCCTTTCTAAATATATTTATATAGTGTATTTGCTCCGATTGTGAAGTCTATTACCTTTGCTGCCCTTATTCAAAATGCAGCATTCTGATTGGACAGTTTTCACTGCCCATTATTCTGCAATAATGGGTCACCAAATGCATTTTCTATTAAATCACGCGTTTTGGTAAGAATAGACATAAAGGGGTTGCAGTGTCATTTATTATGGGCTCATATGGATCCCCTTCCGCCGGAAAAACTTTCCAAATAATGGGTCTCTGGCTCCGCCTCGCCCATTATTTTAGTTTTCCGACCTCCAGACACATGATTCGCCCATAAATGATACGCATTAACCCCTTTAGTTCTTAAATAAAAACTGCCATATGATTTCCTACTTTTACATATGTGGTTTTGCGTTTTGAACTCTGGAGTTACACATTATGTTTTCCCGCCCAAATCTATGTAATCTCAGCTTACAATTGAAGAATTACAATACCAACTGAACCTGCTGGTATAGGTAAAACCAGGTTAGTACATTGTAAGACAGTTCGTAGTATTGTCACCGTTACAGCACCAGATTCCTCACTGACTTCATAAGCTGTTTCCTCCTCCAAGTAATAAATATTCAAGTAACTATTACAAGGAAACATGAAGCTTAGTACACACAACTATAATGGATTTGGTCCTTCAAACAAGTGGAGTTTCCGGTTACCTCAGACTATCCTAAAACTTTCAGTCATCGTGTTTTGTTTACGTGTTAGAAAGAAACTGGGATAATTGCACATTTGTGTTTTGAAGAGGGGCCCCCAATTTAAAACCAATGAAATCGTGCAAGCTGCAGGGGTTGGTAATGGCTATAAACTATGGTAGCGCTCGAAACTTCTCAAATATATGCATAAAAAGAATTGTGTAATTAGAATAATTAGTAGCGATCAGATCACAATTGAAACGGCAGCTGAAAGAACCGGGAAATAATCGCCATGTAGCAACGGCATCCATTAGCTGTTGCGTTCGCTCACGCAATCACGTGTAGGGATCAATTTTCGCGAGATTTTGCTATTCATAATGTGCAGACACTAAATTGATTTCACGTTTTTCATTCAGCGCTGCCATTGAATTAGGATTGGGGATCCCTGAATACCATTACAAAATCCCTTCTGTTATAAACGCATGCACACGCTGACATTACCCGTTCACATGTATATAGTTATATAGACAATACCAACGCAACTGTGCATATACATCTCAGTTGATCTCACAAATTTGAAAATTGGGGTACGCTCTTAAAAAACTTGGCATAATTGCTTTAGAATAATAGTTTAAGCTGTATAAGCCTCTCTATAATGATGAATTGTTGCCTTTGGTGATAAAAGTACCAAATTTCCACAGTTATAGCTTGGACTAAGACTAACATTTTCAGATATGTGCCCAATCCTCTGGATGTCCAGGTTTGCCACGAGAGGGCGCTTTCAAAATGACCGCCAAAATCCCATAATATCATAATAAGGGATTCTCTTACCACTTTTGAGCTAAAACCTGTTTTGATTGGTGATTTGTCATATTTCAGGATCATCTTCTGTTGAGCATTCTGAGATAGCAAAATGATATACTACACTCCGAACGCCTGTGCAAAAAAACACTACTGACGGGGGTAGTAAACGGGCCTCTACATTCCAATCATGCGTTCCTTAGCAAATCTGAGTACTTCTTTCACTGCCTTGATTTCTGTAGCAACATTTACGAAATGAATGTAACACCACCTTTTTCTCTGTAATTGCATGTCAATCCTTTGTTAAGGCCTCGTATCTTGTGTTTTTGTTTAGCGACAAAGGAATCCTAGGATACAGGAGTGTTTTAAATAAAACTCGTAATCACTGATGCAGAGCATTGCATCATTATTCAAATGAAACTGTCGGTTATCATCAGTTAAGAAGCCGACAGAGGCATCATAGTAGAGGGGGTCTTTTTTTGCAACAGTAAGTATACTTTAGGGCACTTTTTAAAAATAACAAGCTGATTCTTTACTTGAATATTTATACCGAGTATAATTTAACCTTACATATTTTATGAGAGTGGCAGTATCCCAAACAACAGGATTTAGCAGTTCTGTGTCATCGAATTTTGATAGCCATTCATCACCGCCATGATGTGACACCCTTGAATGGGGGTCATAGCTCAAGTGAATTGAAAACAGACAATCCTCATTTTTTTGCAGACCCTCGCTTCCAGTTTGAACAGTAATAGAGGGGCATTGAAGATACGCTGGAATGGCGTTCATCGCTGTACTAACAGGTTGGCTGTCAGTCAGACCCATTCCACATTTGGCCTTGACGCACAGCCAACCTTTGTTTGTATACATAGAATAATATCTAAAAAAGGCGTAACGATCTAGGATGATGAGAATATGCCCCTGTCAATACTCAATTGCTTCTTTGCGCCACAGAAGCCCAAGTGCTGCAATTACCACGCACTGTGGAGGATGTAATACAAACAAGCAGGTGCCCAATTAGCCCCAAGAGTATGTTGCTGCATATACGTCATATGTCCGGATCACCACTCACCAGTGGTAGTGTGTCAATGTACAGAACCACTTTGCTTAACCACCATTTCAGAACCCAAGCAGGTGACTAAGCCTTTTTAACCTGCTTGAAAAGCCATCCCAGCAGTCGGTTTCCAAGAAAATTATTCGCCTCTTGAACAGATATCTTGTGCTTTTGATAATTGACTGGCCTAACTCTTTTTAGAATATTTGTCCTTCTCCATTAACTATATGTCATGAATATAAATGTATGTTATTGTTCACTCAAGCAATAAAAAAGAAAAAGAATGTCGAAAGCCTTTTCTCATGCAACCTCTTGGGCTACCCAGTGAGCATTATAGTCTCAGTTGGTAGGACAGATGAAACAATTTCCTTTCAGAGGTGAGCAGTTGGTGTCTGATTTTAAGTGAGACTGACACTGATGATCTTTATTGATGACGGATGGGGATGGGATTTAATTGGGCTCAAGCAATAGTTAGTGACGCTTTTCTTTCTAAGATTATGGTCGTATGCCTGCAATCACTAGAGGAAGCTCAACTGGTGTAGGTACCACTAAAAGATCAAGAGGTCTTGCAAAGACTCACAATCAAACCATTTAAGTGTTTCTGTGTTCTAATTTCCTGGGGGCATACACTGTATGGATAGTTGATGCACTTGCTCTTGCTGCGCACAGTGATTTTACTACAGTGTACTGTCAGGTGTTGATGGAAGTAGAATGACGCTTTCAAGAAGCTTTACTCCCACTAGCAGTAGATTGGAAATCAAGTCTTATGTTTGTTGACATATGCATCTAGCTCCATCTGGCTCACTCTAGCTTCCCTGTTTGTTTGGATGAGGCTGTTTTTATAATCTTTTAAATTTGCTCAACTATGTGCCACTGTCCTTGGTACTTTACTAAAGTGTTAATGGCCTTGCGGATGAAGCTTTTGATATTACTTTCAGCTCGGTGTTTTTTCAGCATAGTGAATCATCTACATACAATATTTCCTTGAAATTTATCTGTAAGGTCATGGAAGAACCAAAATGAAGCGCCAGTGAAGCTGGCGAGATCCTTGGAACACCATTTCTTTGTCTACTTCATGTCCATCGCTGGTCTTGTGATGAAGTTGAATTGGGATAGCTATATATGTAGTGTGCCAGGCATGAAATCTGTAACGTAAGCTTGATTGCCAGGCCTCGATGCCATAACTGTTCCATATGCAGTGGTTAATGTCAACAAGGACCCGGGGAGGGCGGCCAATATTTTAGACGTCGCCATTGTTTAACCACGTACAAGACAAAAAATGTTTCAAGGGAATATTTTCTTATTCCAAAACTGTTGGAGCTGAAGAATAACCATCTGCATGACAGAAGTCATCCTTTTCATAAGGTGCTGGTATTAATGCTGCCCGGGGCCACTTGTGCACTCATATACCACTTCATGTTGTCATGCGTAGAGCTACACTGACTTTCATTTTCCACCCAAACAACCGACTTATTTCCATTAAAAAATCGACCCTTTCACATCTCCTGTTGCAAAAAAGATGCTCTAATCCCTGACCTAACAAGCGGAATTAAACTTTTTATACTGATTGCATGACACCCTAAAAGAAGACATCTAAACAAACAATAAAAAAGTAAGTCGTCGTGCCGAGCAGCTCATGCGCAAGTACCCCATCCTCTTTCTTACTCTTTCGTAAGCGTTTGGGCCAGATTCTTCCGTATTATTTTTGCTGTGGGGTGTTCGTCCACTCCTCCCCACAGCGAGGTCTGTTACTTTCCAGCATATTAAAATGCTGGTACCCATTTCCACCTGGGTGGAGAGGATATTAGGTAAGCGCCTTACTCAAGGTCACAACACATTGGCCGCATTGGAACTCGAACCCACGGACCTTGGAGTGCGGGGCGAGTGCTCATCCACTGGACCACACTGCCCTCTAGTAAAGGGACGTACCCTGTATCACAGGAACGGAGTGCCCATCTCTCTTTCGAAGCGATTGGGCCCAGAATGTTGCTGTAAGGGGGCTCACTACACTCCTCTAGCAGGCGAGTCTGTTCCCTTTCCTACATTGATAAATCGGTTACCCATTATACAACTGGGTAGAGAGGAGGGTCATGTTAGGGTTGTAACGTGGGAAGCGCGCTTGGGATCTCAAGGCGAGAACATATTTGCCACAGTGCCACAGCGGGGCTCGACTCAGACCCTTTGGGTGCGCGGGTCCGGAGACTCTTTATCCACTGGACCACAACATGTTCCCACGTCACTAAACATTGGCTACCAATTAGTGAGCGCGTGTCTTTAAGCGTATCTGCTTGTCTTACTTACAATTTCCGGACAATTGCATCTTACTTGTCCGAATACCTCTCTTTGTGTAATTCCTGGCAGGCCAGGATTTGCGATCTGCAGATGACAATACGCTCCTCACTGTTTCCCGCGACAAAGAGGTCAATGTGTGACAGGGCTTTCAGCAATGCGGCCCCTAGCCTATGGATCTTTGCTGCCTATCTCTGTTCTCCACGTCCAAGTCCATTGTTACTTTAAGAAAGCTCTAAAAATCATGCTATTTCCTAAGATTGATCGTGTGCTTAAATTGAGTTTTTTGTTTTTCCTCACAAATTAGATTTATTGGTCCGCTGTTTTCTTTTTTATTTTATCTTTTATGTTTATCCATGTTAAGTACTACTTACTCATGGTTCATCTTTTTACAATCCCTGCTGTATTACTATGTTTTTTAGGTCTAAATGTATTACTTCTCTATTTTGTAAAGCGTTTGACCTGTTTTTTGGAGAAGCGCTATATCAAATATGTTTGTATTGTATTGTACACACATGCATACTCCTTGTAGCCATTTAATACCAACATGCACTGGACTAGTGCAATAATGCACTTAAAATACTGTTTCCCATTTTAGCTGGCTGTTTGTTACGCTTAAACAAAATGCGTCAAATGACCACTATGGAAATGCTGCTTGTTTGTTACGCTTAAACAGAGAAATGAGTCAAATGACCACTATGAAATTGCACCCCTAAACACTGACATGTAGGCCTAGACGGATAAATGGCTACCTATTTAAATGAAATGCATCCCGGGCGTGAAGTCCCCTATGATGAAAAGGACACCCTTTTACTGCATTTTTCTGAATGGTGATGACTTCATCGATGGTTTCAATGGTGTACCGACCGGGGGCGGGGGAAAAGTGGCTCTGGTTTGAAAAAGTGGGATCCCTTACCAAAGTGGATGGCCTGCACTAAGCCTTCCACAGGCCTGCATTTTCTAGGATATAGGCAGGCCATCCATTGCATAATTGGCAGACCTGCACTAAGCCTTCCACAGGCCTGTCCACAGGCCGAAATATTTAAATTAGGGCGTGCCTATGGCAGGCCTGTGGCAGGCCATCCATTTGGCAGGCCATCCGGTTGGCAGGCCATCCATTTGGCAGGCCTGCCACAGGCCATTTATTTGGCATGCCTGCACTAAGCCATCCACAGGCCTGTCCACAGGCCGAAATATTTTAATGAGGGCAGGCCTGTGGCAGGCCTGCCAAATGGATGGTCTGCCAAATGGATGGTCTGCCAAATGGATGGTGTACACCAAATGGATGGCCTGCCAAATGGATGGCCTGCCACAGGCCCTCGGGCGTAAATAAGCGTTCTTACCCAAAATCAACCTCTAATTCAACGTGGTCCTATAACCAAACCCTATTAACCTAATTACCGTATAGGCGCTGCCAAATTCATCAGTGTCACCAGTGACCTATAGGGTCACTAAAATGGCTTGACCTACATCCTTTGTTTAGCCCTAGACATCACTGGCACTGACACTGCATGGTGGTAGGCCTTGGCAATGATGTAGCACTATCTATCGTGCCTAGGCCAAGCTAAAAGTCTTAGACTGGTCTTATCCATTCTAAACTGGAATAATATCTGCATTGATAAGTTATTTTTTCCACTAGAAAAGATAATTACTTTCCAAACTGTATTTCAAGTTGTCTCTTCAGCCATGCAGTTTAATTTCATGTACTTAATTGCTAGTCATGGTTGCCGAATTTGGAACCACAAGGCACAAGCAACCAAAGTAAGCACTACACAGGTTTAAATACTCACTATGCTGCACGTATTTCATATGTTCTCCTACTTCTAGGTGTTCTTGTAAATATGCTGGATGCAGTTAAAAACAATAAGTAATCCATTTTTGTCTTATAATGGTACAATTGCAGATGCAAAATCTAGTGACTGCATAATACACATTTTACAACTGCCAAAGTTTGCCGCCAAAAAGATCTAATGTTGGGCACTGTGCCAAGAAGTTTGGATGGCCTGTCACATGGATGGCCTGCCACTTGTTTGGATGGCCTAGTCAGGGTACTAATTGGATGGCCTGCCATTGCACGGATGACATGCCTGCCAAAGATTAATGGCAGGCCTTCCAAAATATGGCAGACCTGCCATTAACCCTCCAATTGATGTGGCATGCCTGTGACACCTAATTGCAGTTTCATTGTGACAGGCCTGCCAATGATATGGCTAGGCATGTGGATGGCTTAGTGCAGGCTAATTAGGCCATCAACTTTGGTAAGGGCGACGATTCAATTTCAAACGAAAAAGTTGGCAAATTAATGAAAAATTTGGCAATTTTCGTCATGCATGTGTAAGGTTAAGAGCAAATCACCTCTGGCAGGACGACTTAGGAATTTTGCCCCTTCTGGATCAAACCTGCCTCGGAGACGTCACTGATGGTTTGAGTGGTCCCCCTGGGCAATGATGGGATTGATGCATCCATGGCATAAGAAGTTATCGTTGGAGGTGAAAAATTACATTGGGACAATCGTGTGCACTCACAGCGCCACTTCTCTGGCTGGAATAGTGGGAGTTTGGCGGCCATTTTGAAAAAGCGCCCTCTTTGAATGCTCAGTAAAAAACTGAAGACATACAGATCGAGCCGATTGATACAAAATATGTCAATATAATCTGAAAATGACATCTTTTCAGGTGTCTTTTTAATTTTAGGCTATTTTGTTCGGTTGCCATTTTGAGAACGCCATATCAGGCCATATTAGGAACAGGGTACAAAACTGGGAACACCTATCGTAAAATTATTGCATATGGGCACACTTATATCTGGGGAAAATTTCAGCTTTTATCACAAAGTGCCACAATCCATCTGCTGAACGCTTGTACTAGTTGTAATGTAAGAAATTCTTGAGAAACTTGAATGTACGAAGCACGTGCGTAATCAGAAGGAGCGCAAGGTTCTGCCCTTTGCAAACTTTACCGCGAGTCCTCCGGGGCGCTCCCGCCGTTCCGTACAAATTTGTTGTCAGAAGTGGGATCCTAATCGACGTGCGAGCATGTGGTGAAGAAGGTGGGACGTAAGCGGACGAGAGTTGGAGGTGCGGACGGATGGTAAAGAACGTGGGACGTTAAGCGAGGAGGAGTTTGTATGTCGACGGATGGTAAAGAAGTGGACGTGGAGCGACGAAGGAGGAGTGTGATGTGCGACGGATGGTAAAGAAGGTGGGCGTAAGCGACGAAGAAAGTTGTCCGTGCGATGGATGGTAATAAAGAAGGGGACGAAAGCGACGGAGTTGTATGTGCGACTGAGGCGACATTCAACGGCGACGTGTGTGGACATAAGTGCCTGGGAAGTTGTGCGTACGACGGAGGCGGCGGCGGGATGGTGTGCACCGACGACGAAGTAGTAGTGTGGCTGCGGTACTGCTGCGGGGAATCAACGGCGACTGTACCTTCTTAAGAGACGTAAGCGATGGAGCGGAGGATCTGGGAGAAGGAGATGAGTGACATGGAGGGAAGGCACGAAGAAGGCGGTGGGGACTTAGTCGTGACGATATGGATGGGGTTGTAAGCGGTGGTGAGGATGTGAGGTCGGGCAGCGATTGATTCTGCTTGCCAGGGCGGGGTACAGGAGATAGGGGACACAAGGTGTAAGTATGAGGGGGAGAGACATTTTATGATGGAGGAGGACCGGGAGTCAAACGGATGAGACTGGACGAGTCGATGGTAGTCGGGATGGATATACGGTCACCGGGGGGAGTTAGAAAGAGGGGTGATCGAATAAGAGGCGTGAGCAGTTGGACGCGATGATGAGGGACGAGTATGAAAGGCAGGAGAGGCGTAGGAGACGACGGAGGTTGAGTGAGGTGGACCGTCAGTGGAGGAGGAGGACTAAGGTGGGGAGCGGCGTTCGTTCGCGCATGGGCAGAAAGCGAGAAGGGGAGAAAGAAAGAGCAAAAGGATAGTGAGGGAAGACAGCCGTATGTTGCGGAGTGGAGGAGGGTGGGAGGAGAAAAAGAAGGTTGTGGAGAGAGGAGGAGCGGCTAAGAGATTTGGATCGTCAGCAACAGGAGAAAGGAAGAGGGGATCCGGGAGGTTGCGCGTGAGCGCAGATGGTTACAGAGGCGGGAGGACGAGCGTCTTGAGAGCCAGTTGGACTCACTTGTGAGCAGAAACGCAGAGGAGAAAGATGCGACAGTTAAAGGATGAGGAAGCTAAATTGTGGGAGAGAGAAAGACGGATACGTGAGCGGGAAGGCTACCGACGGGGTGTGGGAGAGAATTGGGACGGGTTACCCCTTAAGGATGAGGATGGAGGGAGTCAGATGCCCGTAGGACGGTGCGAGGTAAAGTTAGAGGGAGTATGGAAAGCAAGTAAAATGGATGTTCGAAGAGGGGGAGATGGGGAGATACGGCAGCGGCTAGAGTACAAGGAAAGAGAGACGGGCAGTGCGAGGGGAAGGATGGGCGAGGCTCAGTGGGACAGGAGTATGAAGAGTGGAGGAGTACAAGCGCTCAGCAAGGAAAGAGAGAGTAGGGAGACCGGGTCGGCCGACGCGGCGTGGCGACGTGGGCCACTTGGCCTAGGAGAGCGGTGTCGATGATAGGGAAAAGAGTGAGAAGATGAGAACGCCGTCACATTTGCCTAAGGAACAGCGTGGTGGCGAAATAGTGTCCTCGTTGACACGTATGCGAATGGAAGATAGCAAGACAGAAGAGGGTTAGTACCTCTCGTAAGTGAGACCGAACAGTGCCTCGCACGGTATGTGCCACGCATCTGAGAGAGAAGCGGGCGGAAGATGGGAGATATGAAGGTAGACGTCTAGCTAACAGACTGGAATGGTATTAGTGACCCGGACCTTGTGGGAAACCTCTCGTGGTTGAAGAGGGAGAAGAAGGTCACGAAGCAGCAGAGTTTGCGCAAGGTATGGAACGCGGAGAGGCCCTGAAATATGAAATGTTTTGAATACGACGGGGAGAAAACCACCCTGGATGGGATTTTAGACTGCATTTCGAGGCTGTAGGGAATACAAATAAATGGACTGATAAAAGAGCGAAGTATCGCTGTTTAATTGTTGCCAGGGGGATGCATTGTCTACCTTGAGCATTAATGACGTTAACCCGAAGGAGATGACATTTCGAAACTGATGGACGTGATATGGAGAAGAGGGGTTCTGACCGAGGGAGTGTTCCGAAAAATACTTTCAAGAATTGCACGGAGGCGAGAGCAGAGGCCGGGAGAGGAGTCTTCATGACTTACCTTAGGATTGAGACATAAAGAGACTAACGGCGCTAGTGTTTCCACAGACTGAGAAGCAAGTTAGAGATTTGTTGGCAAGGGGTTACTTAAAAGATGCAATAGCAGATTAGGTCATCCGGAAAGATCTATTCCAGGCGAGGCCTGGCACGTTAGAGGAGGCAATCAGGCAGGCTCAGGAGATAGAATCGTTACACAGTCGTTGCAAGTCGAGGAGGAGAGTAGGGCTGGTGCAAACGAGATTGGTTGAGTCTCAGTCGACCCCGACAGCGGATTTTCGCAAGTTAGAGGCAAGGATGGATGCACGGGAAGCTAGGATGGAGCATGTGTTGAAGACTGAAAAAGATCTGTAAGAGAGGGATCGAGGTCGGCCAATGAGGACGAAGCAGTCAAGGGCGGCATCGCTAATGGGGTAGCAAAGACAGAACCAGATCAGTGGAACGGCACAGAGGC
>JAMKCH010082098.1:0-25657 GCA_023653785.1 Ophioderma brevispina
AAATTGGATTTTCGCCTAATTTCTGTGGAAAATGCCACTTCTGCCGACTCGCGGACTTTGTGACGTCATTGTGATGCCATACTGGGTTGTTGGTACTATATTGGTATCAATGGAAAGAGGACAATACCTTCCACTGGTACCAAAATATAAGGCAGTGGGCGCTTTATAACAATTCTCGAGGGGGTGGTACCACCCTCCCCCCTTTGGTAACCGTGTTGCAAAAAAAGGCTTGTAAGCCGGGGGTTAACCAATTGCTCATCAATCATTCTTGTAGTTGTAGCTGATGACCCAAAATTTATAATACAGTACTAGCCATTAGATAAATCCAACTAAAAAGTGCTCAAATACATCGTCTATGATTGGATAAAACATTTTTGTAAAGTTTTTATAACAGACATCCACTAAACAGCTTCTCACACGGCTGATGCGACCAGATAGGTCGTCTCGTGTTGGCTCCTGTCTGAGCCAAGGCTCGTTAAAATCACCGTTTTCAGGAAAACGTCCTCGTCCTAAAGAAGGAGGATAGAAGTGGATTTACAAGAGGGGGCCGCAAAAATCTCGGGCTAGGATAGGCGGCCTCTTCCATGAATACAATTCCGATATACGGCGAGATAAAAACATCAAAAAATACATCTAACTCGCCGAATAACACGAAACTATTAGGCTACTTTTTGTCTAGAGATACTTAAGTGCTCGATTGACGTTTCTTTCTGGTCAGTACAGCTATATGCCGGTTGATTGGGAAAGATTTTTCCAGGTAGCGCAGCAATACAGCGTGTTCCAATTTGAGAAACAATTTGTTAAGGACGACTCACCGCGCATTGGCGGTGAGTTGCCCGAATAATAGTGCGCGCTATCGGCGGACTATTTTCGCTCGGTAGCGAATTTTTAAGGTGGTATAGAGGTTCTGGTCGGGCCCCAAATGAGCATTTGTGCAAAAGTAAGGTCGCGGAGGGTAGCTATCGAGATCGCAGGGTATCATGGGGGTTAATGATGAAAGGCGGAGTTTGACCCCTTGCGCACTACTGGCCAATTTGATTGGTTATCGTAGGATTATATGATCTAATTAGCCATCAGAGACAGTAGGTTATTTTGATGGGGTACTCAAGAAGTTATAGCAGGTGTATCATGAAATGAGCCCAATGGGAGATGATGTAAGAATAAGGTGTTGGAAAGGGGGTAACTACATGTGATGAGACAGTCATGCATGTACTTATTGTAGATTTCTGTAGCAATAATAGCTTGGATTGCTGCTCCTTCCCGAACTTCTTCAGTCTTCCAAAAATTCTGCCCGCTCTTGGATTTCTTCTTGCACTGCAAATGAAAATTAAAACAAAATAGAAAGTCTCATATTATTGATCTACAATAATTTCATGCATTCACTTCCTCTGAATTTCTAATGCAAATATCTTCAACGCATCAAAGTCATCAACAGGTTAGATTCTGCTTTATTTCCATAAGGCAGAAAAACAAACTCAAACAGCTTCTTATTTAAAGCCAATTATGCTGACAGGCACCTTTGGTATATATCTCCAACAATTTCACTCACAGTATTTCAAGAGTATTTCATCTTTGTGAGCAAAATTCTTAAGCTGAAATTCTTAATCTGAGAAACGAGAACAGAAATTGAAGAGTGGCTTCCTCTTTGATATTTTGTCAAGAGTGAAATGCAAATATTTCACTCCTGATATGAGGGTGAAGACTAAGAGACCAAGCATCCTTGATCACAACAAAGTAATCTTGGAGTAGAGAATAAAGTATGATTTGGGGAAACGGTACTCTCTTTACGGACAAATTGAACCAAGGGCGATACCACTTATTTTTAGTGGAAGAACGAGGCCGGAGGGCGAGGTCTTCCACGCAAAAATATGGTGTGCCGGTTTCAATTCGTCGTAAGAGAGTACGGTTCCAAAATCATACCTTTATTCTCATTCTTAAACGATTTATCATTTAAGGTCATCTTAACCCAATTTCGCGATACTTTAGGCCTTAACAACAAGGACTGCCACCCACCCAGGACAACAATCGAACAACCCATTGATCGCAACGATCATACGCAACGATCATATGCAACGTTGGCAGGCGCGCGCGAACGTAGCAAACGCGGTAGGACGCGAGTGCTTCAACCAAAAATAACGTCAATACGCAGCGCGTGCTACCTGGGATCAATTGTGGAATTGAACCCGGGCACAAGCCAATGAAATTGCTTACATTTCACAGTGTTTAAGAATGCACTATAGAGGTGAAGCAAAAACTGCTACAGGAGGTTACATTGCCTCCTAGCAGAAGCACTTCATGAATGGTTTTGTAAGCTGCGGATGGCTGCCCCTGTAGAAGTAACTCATTAATGTAGAAGTGGCGGGCAACCCATACTCATAGTCCGGTACAACGGTAAAGAATAGGGGCACTCGATTCAGTTGACTCTTCACGCAACATAGTTCAAGCTTTATTTCGTTATAGTCTATGGAGGCCGGACTATGGCTCCCGGTGGACAATAATTTACTTTCACACACGATGGCAGAATAAGAACTGAAGGTGGAGATTGATTCCAATTGGGATGCTTTTGGGTGAAGGCAACTTGAAGATCAGGTAGGTTGGTGAGATAATCTGATACTTCAGGTGGTGATTCATGATGAGACATGAAGGAGGCAGGGACGGTGAACATGATGAACAAATGTCAACAAGTATGTCATATTGTAGAACATCCAACAAGTCATCTCACACAGATGGACTGTCACCCAAAGTGGTGTTGCAGGATTGTCTGACGATAGTCGGTACCTAATAAAAACTGGATTTGTCAATTATACAATGCAGGACTTGAATGCCGAAACCCAAGGCCTTCAGTACCTCATGTACTCCTCAAGTTGGAAATTCAAGACATGAAAATGACAATGATTGTCAAGTTTGCCACCAATACTATGAAATAATAAAATCACTGAAAAATGACATTGCAATGAACCTGCAAAAAATAAACACGGAATATCACTGAATGAGTTCCCGAAAGTGTGATCATTTCAGTGGAATCAATGCAAATCAGTGGTGATGCCAATAATCACACTGGAACTTGCTAATCCCTCTTCAAATGATCACATTTTCAGTGGTGTTCGCGTGTTTCAGTTATCATTTCAACGTTACCTTTCAAGGTTTATTTCAGATTTCAGTAATTTTTTCGTTGATCTATTTCTAGTGAAAAACTACCACACCCATACAGTCAGGCATACAAGGAGGGCAAGCTCAAACTGGGCTATCCAATTTGAAATCTATACTCCCTGGAAACAGACTACTTAAATTTCAATCTGCAGAGGGGGTCTGAATGTTAAGGAATAGCCCATTGATACAATTTCTTATTGGCTGCCATTGTTCAACTTACTTCATCAAAATCTAGCCTTCTCAGGTGCGGTGTCTGTATTCTTAGTATCTCTTGTTTTTCTCTTCTCAGTGAGGGTGGTATGTTTCACCATATGCATATAATTGGTACCCTGACAAAATAAAAGTATACTTTATCGTACTTTTGCATACTTTAAATGACTTTATGGGCATAAAGTATATATAAAGTATACTTAAATATACTTATTTGTAATATTGTGGAGAAAATAGCATACTTTAAACATACTTTTAAAATATACTTTATGGACTTTTTGAAAAAGATGCAAAAATTTTAATACTTTAAACTATACTTTATTAACTTAGTTTTTTAAATGTACTTTTAAATAACTTTACGCGACTTAAAAACATTTCTGGACTCAAAGTGTATACTTTAAATTATTTACTGGACTTAAAAACATTTTCTGGCCTCAAATGGGAGTACTTTAAATATACTTAATGGACTGTGGGGAATTTTTGGTTCAAATTGTCTACTTTAATACATTTACTGGACTTAGGCACATTTTATGGTTTCAAATGGCGTATACTTTAAAATATACTTACGGACATTAGGCATTTTATGCGTTCATAAATTGTATCTTTAAATATACTTTATGGAATTAGACATTTTCTGGTTTTAAATGGCGTATCACTTTAAATATACTTTATGGATTAGGCATTTTCTGGTTTCAAATTGTATACTTTAAATATACGTTACTGGACTGACATTTCTGGTTTCAAATTGTATTTACCTGGATTGTTCCACTGCTGGCTAAAATCTGCATTGTGTATGCCCACTGATGGTCTCCACATACCTGGGACTATGTCAAATATTCTAATCAATATACTACATGGACTGCTGTCTGAAACAAAATTTTGGTTCATGTAATTTGGTTATGAACTGCATTTAAAAATTATAAAAACTTTAATAAGATGCAATTGACTAGAACGCACACACTGAAAACTCAGTACACATATGACCAACTCGGATCAGCAAACGCGGCTAATCCCGTAGACATTGAGCGCTAGATACCAACACCACCCATGATCAAATCCATCAAATAATTGAAGAATGTCAAATTGAAGTTTAGATTTAACACAATCACGTAAAAGTATGACAAATGTACCAGGTCAAAATGGTGTCAACATTTACGGGAAAATGGATTTTTGTTTTTTTTTATTACTGCCATTGTAATCTTGTTTACATTTTTTGTGAAAATTAAAATAAAAGATGTCAAATGTATGTATAAAAAATCTGCACTTCGCATGAGGAATTTTCAGGGAAAAAAGGGAGAATACAGGCCATGAAGCGGAAAATCAAGAATTAAAAAAAAAAAAATTCTGATTCGCCCCAAAGCACTTTTTTCCAAATAAAAAAAAACAAAGCATTTCGCATTGATTTTCACCATTTCTTCGGAGTCAAATTTTTTTTTACCTTATCAATTAAGCATTGGCGGACAATTACAATATGTACGTAATACAAATTTGAATATTAAATTGGGAATTGGAACCTGAATCGAAACAAAGCAAAATTATGCAGTTTACCTCTTCGAAAAATGCACCAAAAAGATTATTCTGCTTTAATTAATCGGCATGAATGAACACGAAATCCAATACCTTGTAAATTTTCCGCGTATTTATGTTTGTTTACCCTAGAAATTAGAATTGTATTCACATGCAGCCCAGCCCAATAATCCTTGACTTGTTCTTTGAAACTTAATTAAAACTGAGCAAGTTGACTACACGATTATTAATATGTGTGGTGTAAATCATGTTTAGCTGTTCTACTCACTAGGTCCAAAACAGTTATGATCACATAGGTCCTTGTTCCACACGCTATTTGATTTGAAATTTCAGGAACAAAAATTAGCTAAACTAATTTGCAAGCATAGACCTTGTATACAAACATTTTCATACAAGCTTTGCCCTGTGACTACGGGCTGTCCGTATTTCAGTCTCTTTTCATCATGCACTTTAGTAAAACAGCTTATAATGCGACATGAGGGCGTAACAAATCTGTGTAACAGACTAATAAAGATTCACACGAGTTGCATTTTGACCAATCAGCCACAGCGAGTATGCACATATTAATAGCTTATTTTGAAAATCGCTGCATTTACGAATGGACAGTCATGACAGTTGTCTGCAATCATCATCGTGATAAGTCAAGTCATGTCACAGAGCTAAGTAGCCTCGGCCATCCATATTTATCACTCCCTTATATTGACTTATCACACTCAACTCATGCATGCTGTCAATTGCTGTGCAGTGTGGTGCAGTCCTCGCATCGACCCCGGCCAGCCAGGGATGTGTAGATGGACCCTCACACTGGCATGCCCCTCCATGCACTGCAGGACGGGCAGTGGCAGTCCGGTGTCATCACTTCACTACAACCATCACTGGCATGCTGTGAATGCTACACTACAATCACAGGCACCTTACAACCATTGACGTGTGTACAGGCAGCATGCATCTTGATATTTAAAGACACTATCAGTGATTTGAAAAATATTCTGAAAAGTTGCAGGAATAGCCTTCAAAGTGAAGGTATAATTCTGCTAGAATTTATAAGTTACCTTTTACAGCTGTAGAATTGCAGAAAAGAAGGAGAGAAAAGGCAGTGTACCAAATAAGATTATCATTAAATACGTGTTGTGTAAGTGGTCCAGGGATGGACAGTATGACTAGAATCTCCGATCCTGTCCTTTATTAGGTTGCTTTTGGTCTTAATCATTTGCAGGGTATGTTAGGGACTACCTGTTACTCTGTTACAATACCAGGCAAAAAGCTGGATTTTTGATTGATTTTTCGAGTGCTATTTAGGCAAAATCACGGATAGTGTACTTAAAGCATGTGAAAAACAAGACGGTAAAATGTTTGTGCATAAAATTCTAGTGTTGTCAATTATTGGTACAGTAGGAGGCAATCACAGGGGACCAATGACCGACAAAGTCATAGACTGAGACTCAGTTCAAAACTGCAGATAGACTTTCAGGTCTCCTTTTCCTCATTCTCTTCTTTCTGCAATCATTGCCATGTAACAGTCAAAAAATAGCGGTAAAACTCTCTGGAAACCTATGAGTCTCCGCATGGAGCTGCTATGTCTAGTCTGTGTTGTTATTTGAAAAAGGTACTACCAGTCGAAAACGAGTTCTGCTGTAACGGTTACGGCCCCCGTTATACGCTTATGTAATAAATACACGCACACATACTGTATGCGACTGAAGTCTGAAAGGTTCGAACAGTTCCAGTGTTGAATCGAATCTGCAGCTGTCAGACCGTGTGGGATATCAACCATGTTCGACGTTAACAAAGAAGGTGAGTAGTAACGGCCGACAGTCGGAATTAAGAATTGCCAATGTCTTTAATTCTATAAGGGTAAAGGTAGTTGAGGGATCTTTATCAATGCACATGAAAGTCAATTCTGAGTTTATCGCATACTTTTTCCTGGTTTGAAGTTGACTTTTCTTATTTCATCAGAGGTCAGCTATTGACATGAAATGGGTGCAAAACATGGAAATAAATGCACAAAAAATATTCACGAAAGGAGGTCGTAGAGGCAGCAGGGGGGAAAAAAAAACACTGGTGTTCTTCAACGTTTATCGAAATATGTTGTTCAAACTACTAATATGTTTTAATTATAAAACTAACCCGTAGTGACATCGATCGCATATTTACAAAATAATGAATATTTTGGCAATCCTGAATTTTTGCCGGGGTATTTTTGTATGCCCATGAAGTTGGGGTTTTTTCCAAAATGGTGGGTTGGTAATTTGGTTTTTGTGGAATATTGTCAATGTATTTTCCTGCTTTTGTCCTGGAAATGAATAACATCACAGGTTAAATTATTTAATACCCCGGTAGTACCCATAACAAGGTTAAAAAATATTCAAACAATGACGTTCTACGTAATTATGAAATTTTTGGGAAATGCGCGTAATTATGGGTGGTCGGCCCCTGCTTTTTTGATAAAAATGTGTGACATAGAAATAGCCGGTTCAAATGCATTCTAAAAATTTAAAAGGTCTTAATTATGGTCGTGGTTCTCTATACTAATGGGGGGGCAAAATACATTGTTACACATGTATGCAAACATTAGCAAAAAAACTATGCATTTTCACTTAAAAACGTACACAAGAGCAGGTGGGGAACAAGTAGTTCTGAAAGGGTTATGAAATATGGGACTATATTAACATTTTCAGGTCATTATTTCATGGGTGTGTCAGTAACTATATAGGGTGATACCCAAAGCAAACAATACAATGATAACTACTTTCAACTGCCTCTATTTTCATAAAAGATGATGTAAAAGGTTGTACTGACTTAAATGTATGGAACTTTGGAATGCACGCCATTAATATCTCCAAGATTGTGTATTAAACAGTTAATTATAGGTGCTACCTGATTACATATACAGGTGTGAATCTATTTTTAAAATTTATATGCATTCTGTTGTAATCAAATTGTCATTTTTTTTTCCCCCCAGTTGTTAAACTTACTGAATCAACTTAAACTAAGCACAATACTCAAGTATGATAATATCAAAGTGAACATTAATATCCATTCCAGTCATACAAGAGTGCTCCAATGCAATTCATCAGTGGTTTATCGGTTTATCATATAAATTGAACAAGTAACAGAACTGAACAATCTATACAAATTTAAAAAAAAAAAAAAAAAACTTGGAAATTAAAAAATTGAAAACCTCCTCACACCACAAACAACTTGCAAATCTAGCCTGTCTTGAATTCCATAATATACAGCGTGTCCGATTTGGTGTTACAAAATATTATGTTATCAGGGCGTAGCCATTATACCTCTCACATACATGTATCTTCGTTATTGAAATATTTTCAAAAAAATTGGCCTAGATGATGTGTATCAGATTTAATTGGTGATACCTTCTTGAGAACATTCAAGAATCTAACAAAATTTTATCTTCCTCCTTAAAAACTTAGACTACAGGGTGTTGCCCGTGATGTGTACAGGTGTTGTATTGAACCACAGATACATGAAGTTGTAGATGATAGTCGTAATTAGATTATCAAAAAATTAACTGAATATATTTTCTTAAAATTTATTTTGAGCAGTATGTACAACCCGTTTTGAAAGTTGCATATATCTATCTATTGAAACACCGGTAGCCTGTACTTGGGAATACCTATAATTGATAGTTGTAAATAAACATTACTTAATGAAAGTGTTCTAACATTAAATATTATCTGGAGAGTGAGAATTCAGACATATTTATCATAATTTAAAATTCCTAAATGAAGTTTTAATTAAAAGGGTAAGAGAAAAAACAATTCCTCACTCTTTTTGTTGTAATTGGCACCGCATCGCGATAGACAATTATGATGTTCAGTCAAAAGCAAGAACCCGGGAATGGGTTTAACCCGGGGGGAAGAACCGGAAGTACTCGGTAAAATAGTGCATGGTTGGGAACAGAAAACAAATGGAGTGTTGACCTTGATAACTCATACTCAAACCATGTCCCACCGCGCCAACAACTCGCAGCGTTGGTTTTCGGCCACTCTCCAAAGGGAGGAAAAAATAGTCCCAAGTGGCAATTTGGGGTCTGATGATGGGAATTTGTTCCACCAGCAACTTGCAGCAGTGACAAAACTATTTTTCATTTCCTGAGGGCCCGACAGGAATAAATTGGCAACCCTGACCATTGGTCGATCCCCCAACAACACACGTTTACCGAACGGACACAATCAAAGTGCACTACGAAAGTATCTCCTGAAGCACACTGGGCAATCGGGTCAATGTGTCTTTGCATTTCCAGTTGAGCCATTTTCCCTCAAGCGAATAAACGGCAGAAATTGCGTTTAACAAAAGTCTTACCAGCAATAGGCAGCAAGGGGTCTCCCGTAGGGGAGAGGAAGATGTCACAGTGGCCACTACCAGCAATTGTTTTTTTTGTCAATCTCCTGAGGGGGAAAGCGTCCGAGGGCAATGCAACCAGCAATGGCAGGAAAGTACACCCTAGCTTCCAGGTTCGCAAATGGGTTTCAGGGACATCTGCCAAATCAGAAAGGTTCCGCTGTGAAAAAACCCTCTGAAGTACTTGGGGAGTAAGTAAGGCATGGTAGGATACAAAATGGCGTTGGGAAACTGATAGGAGTACGCTGGGGAAGTCCTCAAAGGGCAATAGAAAGCAATTGGTCTTTGGCAATTTCTCCTCAGGGGGCGTGGCTGAGTGGCAATTACACAGCAATGGGTGTTCTGAGGGAAAGCATCAAGTGGGGCAACTACCAGCAAATGCACTAGGAAGTGACAAACTTGCTGCGTCCGAGGAGCAGAATTTGGCCAACCGAGGGGATATGTGGTCAAGTGGATATAAGGGCTCGAATCATGATCTGTAGGTTGTCGTGTTCGAGCCACGCTGTGGCCAATGTGTTGTACACTGGGCAAGGGCACATCGCTTGCATAGTCGACCAAAGTGAATCCAAGTAGGGGAAATTTACAATCTAAGAGCTGATAGGATTGTGCGCTGGCCATCTGCCGACCGAAGTGAAGCGAATGATTGTGGCGATTTCTTGATTGTCGAGAAAACTGACAATAATAATAGGCAACAGCGCTGTGTCTTAACTGAAATGGCCTTGATAAACAGTCCATTGTATTTGTATATTTCATTGCTGTTATTGCCGTCTCGTGATAGGTTTGTACTTTAGTGGGCTAGAAAGTATACTTTAATTGGATTTATATCCATTGTACTTTATTGGAAACATTTAAAGTACAGTGTTAAAGTACATTTATAAAGTAAGTACGTTATAGAGCTACAGAAAGTATACTTTAATCGTACTTTATATCCATTGGACTTTATTGGAACATTTTTAAAGTACGTTAAGTACATTTTAAAAGATAGGACGTTATAGAGCTACTGAACGTATCTTTATTTTACTTTATTATTCCATGGTACTTTATTGGAACCATTTAACGTTACAGTTAAAAGTATATTTTAAAGTATAGACGTTATAGAGTACCAGAAAAGTATACTTTAATTGTATTTATATCCATTGTACTTTATTGGAACATTTTAAAAGTACAGTTTAAGTTTATAAAGTATATTTTAAGTACTAGTACTTATAGGGCTAACAGAAAGTATACTTTAATTGTACTGTAGCCATGTACTTATGGAAACATTTTAAAGTCAGTTAAAGTATATTTTAAAGTACAGTACTTTATAGAGCTACAGAAAGTATACTTTAATTGATACTTTTTAGCCATTGTATTTAAATGTACTTAATATGTTCCAATGTATCCACTTTAGTGGAACATAATTAAGCTACAGTGGAAGTATATACCTTTAATGGCCGGTATTTACTGACTACCAAAAGTAAAGATAATTCATTGGCACTTTTACTATTTTTGTTTTTATCATAAGAAAATATGATTAATTGGACTATAAGGCCTACTGGAGCAGGTTTAAGAACTGTATTAGGGTATACTGAAGAGTGTTCTTTATTGCATTTTACATGTATTAGAATGCATTTAATATTTAAGTTGCTTCAAATTGATATTTGCTTTATGTAATCAAAAACAAAATACATTCACTATGGCAATTCTTTGGAGGTCAGGTGGTTGTTGTTAAGCACATGTGACAAGAATTTCAGTACAGATTTGACGCAGTTACAGATTGACTTCTGCAAAAACCAACTCCTCAAATTACAATACAAATTTGAATTATCAGCATTCGGATACAATTCACACAAATTTACAGCTAAAACAACAATAACTGACGCAATCGGTCCATGTTCAGTAAGCATTACAAAGACACCTCAGGACTTGTGGCTGCCATCATATATCTATTTTTCAGATGTAATAAAACTACTATATACTACACTTTAAAAGTACTTTCTGCCCTTTGTACTGGCTTGGAACCTCAGAAAGTATATTTAAAGTATGTATGATACTGTAAATGTTACTTTATCCTTTGACTTTAACATAACTTTAAAATATCCTTTTAATTTCATACTTAACTAGTACTTTAAAGTGTTTACACAAAGTACAGTAACTTAACGTACATTAAAAAAAAAAAAAGTACTGTACTTTAAATTACTTTATTTTGTCCAGGGAGGCTCTGCTTCTCTTGGTCAGTTTTATGTAAGTACATGATTTCACAACAAAGTTGTTTGACGAAAACTTTTGACTGCAAAAAGCTTTAAACTTAAAGCATGAGTTCTATACAAAAAAAAAAAGTTCAAGAGCTTTCTGAAAACCTATTTTTTTTTAAACTCCTCTGTCAAATTATTTTTAAAAGTTTCACAGATATCATAACTTCTGAATTGCCTATCAACAACCTGGCAGAAGGTTGTTGCGGGCTAATTAATAATTTTTCTCATTCCTGATATATGGTTGGCCATGGAATGTTGCATGGTTATACCTGACATGAAGTTACAAAAGCAAAAGGTGGAATATATGTAAGGAAAATTGTGGTAGATATGTCAAATGTAGTGGGTACAAAAAAAGGCAAAGCAGGCTGAATTTCAATTCTGAAACAGGAAAAATTGCAGCTGTAAAAATTTAATTATAAGTTTAACTCACACGACAGTTTTGCTGCCCCAATATGCATGTAATTTTTTTTTTTTTTTTTTTTTTTTTTTTTAATGAAAGGTTTTTTTCTGATCAAGCTATAACAAAAAATCTGCACGTCATGAAAGACTCCCACTAGCAATGTTTTGTGGCAATCGTTACCGTTCATTTTACTCGTATCGTGAGAAGAACGGTCCAGTGGGCGACCAGATGGCATTGGAAGGGGAGTAAGTACTGGCACAATCATTATAAAAACATAATGGACATAGGAATGGTTATATTTGGACATTGGTGCACCACCTATCTTCATCAGTGAAACCTGGTCTGGCCAGTTCTCCTGGACTTGAGTTAACTCCAGAAACTTCTAAACATTTCTAGATGAAATCACAAGGCCTAGACGTTCTCCGGTTTTTTCCCCTGTTTTCTTCTGAGATCTTCTGTTCATTCTATTTGTTCACACCACACCAGTTATGGCACACAACCAGGGTTATTTTAATATACTATTTTTTTAGACTAATTTTTATAATATTTATGTCATAATTTATGACTTAATCCTACTCAACTTGAAATAAATCACTGCAAATTCTTGGGCCTGTAACACCCTCCCCCTTAAAGAAAGAAAGTTTGATTGAAAGCAAACTTTTCGTAACCTATTTAAAAGGCTCTTTATAGTCTTAAACTTCCTATAACATACTTATTCCCAATTTTCACTTTCCTTTTTAAAGCTCTGCATTGTTTCTGACATACACCATTCTGGAATAGGGCATCAGCCATCCCATATCTTTCTAGTTGTCTCTTGCAAGGTCAATCTCCACCTCACTATCCTATGATTCTTGTTTTTTCAGTCCTGTGGATGAAGGTGAGGGATTGTGATCTGTTGAAAACACGGCACTGGGTTGCACTGTGGGGCCAAATATACATCAAAATGCCCTAATGCCAAAATCAGATCAAGACACTCCTCTCACTAGTGGAGTATTTTGTTGTGCTTGTTAACTTCTTGGAGAAATACGAAATAGGGGGTCTATATCCGTCTTCTCCTTCGTGCAGAGAACAACTCCACCACACCCTATGTCACTGGCATCTATGGCCAACTTGGAATTGGTTCGGAAAGTTTGGTGCAATCAGAACTGTTCACTAATCATTATGGCTTTGATTTTCTGGAAACTAATTTCACAGTCCTGCGACTCAAGAACAAATTTGACATTTTTTGGCTAGCAAATTTGTCAAAGGACTGGCAATATCTGAAACGTTTGACACAACTTCGTACATCCAGCCATACCTAAGAACCTTTGAAGTTCTTTCCTGGTACTAGTGTGGGAACTTCTCAATTGCTTCAACTTAAGCCTTGACAGGCTTGACATTGCCTTGACCTACTACATTGCCTAATATGTGACAGTGGCATGGCAAAACTCACTCTTGGCTAAATTGACTGTCAGTTTGTTTTCTGACAACTTCCTGAAACAAGCGAGGGCTGCCCAATGTGTTGTTCCACGATTGACCTGTACACAATCACAATCACAACAAAACGCTTCACAGCCTTCTATGTCAGGCAACTATATCTTGACCATTCTTGGGAAGGTTGCCGGTGCGTTTTTTCCTACCGAAAGGCATAACTTGATACTGAAAAAGCCCTCCGGCGTGCAAATGCTGAAATTTCTTTCGCACTCATAGGGACCCTGCCAATACCCCTTTAAAAGATCAAACTTTCTGACGTACGTTGAATTTCCAATTTGTTCAATGCAGTCATCAATACGAGGTATTAATGTTGAAATGAATCAGTCTTGAACATGATTACCCTTCTGGAAGTCTGTCACAAACCTACGGGACCACAGGTTTTTGAACCAAAATCCTGGGGAACTCCATTTCACTTTTGCTTGCGTCATTATTTGATTTTCCACATGTACTCTAGCTCTTGTTGAGATGTTCTTTCTTCATAGATTACTCTGTAAGGGTGTGTTTTATTGTGCACATCACCCCCATCAAACATCATGATAGGCGGAGCAGTGGTTCTACTAGGAAGACCATCGGGAAAAATATCCTCCAACTCATGAATCAACTGCCGCCTGATCCAACACTGTTGTTTTCTGAAAGATGGCGCTAGTTTTGTAGTACCCACATCATTGAGCACATCTGAATTTTTGCAACTTAATTGGATAGTCATGCTGCTTGTCAATCCACTGCATTTTGAATTTGGACATCTTCAGATTCATGATTGTCATCAATGTTTACTTTCCTCAGTAATGACTTACAGAGCACACTGGGTTTGCAATGCCATCATCATTTCTACATACTACTCCCTTCAGCAAATTTAAATGGCATAATTGCCTACTCTTAGCGCCTATCGGCGTTTTGACTAATGTAGTCCACTTGCATTTACTTGTGATCTACTGATAGGGACCTGGTATCTGGCCTGCCGTGGGTGCCCAGGGATTGGAAACAAGACTAACACTTGGTCCCCTGGCCTAAAGCCCCTGACTCTTGGCATCTTGTTCGTACCACTTCTTCATTTTGGTCTGGGCTTGATTCAAATTTCCCCCTTCACTGGCAATCATTATAAAACCATCATGACATAGACATTGGGTATAAATTGACATGTGCACTTTTTATCAACCCCTATTACATAAAAATCATCCGGACTAGTATATGGTTCTTAAGGTCCCCTACAGATAGCCTCTTTGCGAAGGAGATTTTTACAGCTTCTCACAACTTGCAACCTTTTTTTTAACAAGTCCCTTATTTAATTTTAAAATGATCAAAGATTCCCCGCTATCCCAACCCTTACAACCACAACAAACTTGCCTAATAGGTAGTCAATAGGCAGTCGATAGGTAGTCGAAGGCATTCGAGGTCTCTAACTGTTTACGGTCACCTGAACCAGGCAAGGCCAAAACCCACCTCAAAACTAACGGATTCAAACTTCAAACTCCTAATAACTGAACAATACACTGGTGAACGTTGGATTACAATTTAAACAAATAGTTATTTTAATTGTGTGTTTTAAAATCAATCTCAATTATCACATCGATTGTATCAATAATCAATATTTATCTAATAAACAGTTGTTAATTATGAACTACTACTTACTACCCTGGTGTGTTGCCGCTGACGCGGGCTGCAAGCGTATTACAAATTAAGATGCCGAACTTGCAAAGAGCCGGCGAATCTTCCAGCGTAAAACTTAACTAATTTCCCCAATAGTGGGACGTGTCCACGGACGACTTTGTCCTTACTGAAGAAAACCCGCTCCTACTGACTCCCGAAGCACGGAGGTCGACTAAATATAAGGTCCAAAAGGTGCTTTAGCTTGTTTATCCTTTGATAACTCAGAGGCCACGGAATACAAACCGAAGACGGCTACACAATCGGAAGAAACTGCTGGAGCTAGACTACTATGACATGTCCATATCTGGGAGATTAGTACTAAGACTGGGATTACTATCAACTGTCACTTGGAAACTCTGCTAATACTTGGAGCAAGATGTTAAGAAAGCTCTGCTTAATAACTTGGAGTGAAGAAGTTGTGATACTCTGCCTCATCTCTTCTCTCACAGAGCTTTATATACTCCTCTCAAAACAATACTAGAAGGCTCTGGTCCTCTCTATTGATTCATGTGTAAAATAGTCCATTATGGTCATACGTCGAATCTGCTGTAAATGCCTCTCCATTCACAGGTATGTATAGATTTAGGGATCTCATAGCAGCTACTCACTGACTGTGTAATTATGCAGAAGTGCGCCACCTATCTTCACTTCATCAGTGAAACCTGGTCTGCCAGTTCTCCTGGACTTGAGTTGTACCTCCAAAACCTTCTAAACTTCTATGAAATCAACTTAAGGGCTCTAGAGACCTTCTCCGGTTTTCTGTTCTTCTGAGATCTTCTGGTTCATTCTGTTTGCTTCACACACACCAGTTATGGCACACAACCCAGGTTTATTTTAATATAAATAGTTTTTTAATTTTTCTTTTTTTATAATATTTTTGTGTGCTAATTTATGACTTAAATCCTACTCAAAGTGAAATAAATCACTGCAAAATTTGGGCCTGTAACACCCGCTCCCACCCCCCTTAAAGAAAGAAAGTTTGATTGAAAAGCAATTTCGTAACCTATTTAGGCTCTTATATTCTTAACTTCCTATACCTAACTTATGCACAAGTTACAACTTTCCTTTTAAAGCTCTGCTTGTTTCTGACAATACCAATCATTCTGGATAGGGCATTCATCCATCACATTATCTTTCTAGTTTGTACTTTCAAAGGTCACACTCCACCTCACTAGCCTATGATTCTTGTTTTCATCCTGTGGATGAAGGTGAAGGGGATTGTTACTTGAAAACAAGCACTGGGTGCAATGTGGTGCCCAAATATACATCAAAATGGCCCCAATGCCAAATCAGAGCAAGACAATCCTTCTCAATAGTGGAGTAATTTTGTTGGTGCTTGTTTAACTTCTTGGAGAAATACGAAAAGGGTGGTCCTATTCGGTCTTCCCTTCTTGCATAAGAAACTACCACAACCCCTATTGTCACTGGCATCTTGGCAACTTGAATGGTTCTGAAGTCTGGTGCAATCAACTGGTTCACTAATCAGTAAATGGCTTTGATTTTGCGGAAACTATTTTCACATTCCTGCGACCAAACAAATTTGACATTTTTGGCTATCAAATTTGTCAAAGGACTGGGGCATATCTGAAAGTTTGGACAAAACTTCCTTAATATCCAGCCATACCTAAGCAACCTTTGAAGTTCTTCTTCTTTTCCGGTACTAGGTGATGGGGAAACTTCTCAATGCTTGCAAAACTTTAGCCTTTACAATCTTGAACCCTTGCCTTGTTGACCTCACTACATGTGGCCTAAATATGTGACATTGGCATGGCAAACTCACTCTTGACTACATTGACTGTCAGTTTTGTTTTTCTGACAACTTCTGAAACACAGCGATGGAGCTGCCCATGTGTTGTTTCCCAGATTGACTGTAACACACTCAAATCATCAACATACCTTCACGCCCTTCTATGTCAGCAACTATATGATTTATTTACCATTCTTGGAAGGTTGCCGGGCGGTTTTCAGATTCATACCGAACGGCCTAACTTGATCTGAAAAAGCCCATCCCGGCGTGGCAAAGGCTGAAATTTCTTTGCGCACGATCAGTAAGGGACCTGCCAATACCCCTTGAAAGATCAAAACTTGCTGACGTACTGTGAATTTCCAATTTTGTCACTGCAGTCATCAATAGAGGTAATTAAATTTGGAAATGCCAAATTAGTCTTTAAATCATTGATTTCCCCTTCTGAAGCTCTGTCCCCAAAACCTAAGGGGAACCATCCAGGTTTTGGAACCAAAATCATGGGGAATTCCATTCACTTTTGCTTGCTTCAATTATGTGATTTTCCAACATGTACATCTATCTCTTTGTTGAGATGTTCATTCTTCATAGGATTATCTGTAGGGTGCTGTTTTGTTGTGCACCAAATCTCCCACATCACATCATGATAAGCAAGCATGGTTCTAAACTAGGGACTCGGAAAAAATAAATCCTCAACTCATGAAGCAACGGGCCTGATTTCACACTGTTGATTTTCTGAAAGATGGCCTAGTTTTGTAAACCCCGAATCATTGAGCACATCTGAATTTTGCAACTTAATTGGATAGTCTGCTGCTTGTCATCACTGTGTGAATTTTGAACATCTTCAATTCATGATTGTCATCATGTTTACTTCCCTCGGAATGACTTACACAGAGCACACCTGGTTTTGCAATGCCCATCTCATTTCACCTACAATACTCCTTTCTCAGCATATTTACAGGCATAATTGCCTACGCTTACGCCTACTGGCGTTTTGAGACTATGTAGTCACTTCATGTACTTGGGACACTGAATAGGGAACCATGGTACTCTGGACTCACTCGTTCGAGTTTGCGCCCGTGGAAGGTGCGTGGTCGGCCAAGCTGTAGGCCTGGCTCCTTGGAAACTGAAGATACCTGAATCAGCGAGGCGTGCGTTCCATCTCCTGGGTGCTACTCCTTCACGACCTACCGCTCGCAAGCGGTTAGAAGGCTGGATCACACCGTGTCACATTCGATGAGTTAGGGTGCAAAGCATGGGGGTCGATGGCGTGGTCACAAAATAAATAGCCCACTCTTGTGGCAGAGGTTCCATCTGCTGAAACGCGCCTGAACGGGTAGACGCCACGCCGATAGACGTTCTGCAATGGCGGCGGGGGGCGTCGGGGTGGGTGCGGAAATTAAACGGGATGCACGCAGGAGGAAGGATACTAGGGGTCGATATGCTCGCTGGGCTGCTCAACGAGTCCTGGAGGATTTCCTAGCCGGGGTGCCAGCAGCAGGGCCCCATTAGCGCCCTGTAGTTAGAGTTACTATCAACGGGACCGCAGAAGATCAGCAGAACGACGTGTAAATCGGGACAAGCTCCGTAAAGCGTCATAAGGTGTGACTCACTCCCGCCTAGGCCCGATCGATGCGATCGCACGGAACTTCCGTTCTGCCAGGAGCGGTCGATACTCCACCATCGCTATAACGTGCACTGTCCGGGGCCACTACGAAAAAATCTTTAAGTTCACCGAAGATGAAGCCATTAAATCTCTACAGATCACCCGTTCATCCAGCGGGGCTAGGTGACTCGCGTGCTGCCGCTCCGCTGACCAACGCCGCTTTGGGGCGGATCGAGTTTCTTAGCGCTGATGCGACGCGAGCGGCGGGCCAGGTACTCGCTCATAGGCGCCAAAGGCAGAGAAGCCGTATCTAGAGTTCTCAGCCAGGCGAGCCCCGAGACCCGAAGTCGATAGACTTGTCTAGGCTTAACATATGGGACCCGGATCGATGATGTGTCGACCCCGGAAGACTGAAAGTACAGGCCTCGTCAGGAACAAGGCGACTTAAGCGGAATTTGCGGCGAGCTACAGAGGAGACCCGCGGAGAGGGTACCCCTCGACTGGCGGCGAAGTCATGAAACGAATCGACGGCACGGCTCGCTAGCAGCGCGAGAACAGCTACGAGAGGCTGAGAACAAGAGGACGACGGGCGAAAGGAGGGAGAATGAAGGGGTGGGAAGGACGACGGGGATACCACTAAAGAATCATACACGGAGCGAGTATACACAAGACTTCAACCGAGGATGGACAAGCTCGGTGAGTGCACGCCCCAGACGGTGAGGCAAGGAAGCCAGAGGGATTAGCAGTACTAGCCGTAAAGATTACGATTAGCTCCGGGAAGGTATATCCGTCGGTAGGTGTATCAGTATCAGTGGCTAATGAAGACATGAGGAGGACCTGCAGGCACATGTGTCAGGAAAAGGGCGGAGAACCGCGTAGAGAGACCGAGATGGTCGGCGGCGCGTCAAAGGCAGGGCGCTCAATCGATGGAAGTAAGACTGTAACAAAATCCACTGTGGAATAGCAGAGGATGCGCGGAACGAGGAGGCTGCCGGGGAGGACAAAAAGACGTAAGGAGACGAAGCGCATAGGTCCTATGCTACTCTCGCTAACAATAAAAATGTAGATCAGAAGGAAGATTGATCATACAGCAAGGGAAAGAAGAAGATAATGAAAGGTAAGAAGGTTCAAGAAGGATGCCGACGTAATTTATCTGCACGGTCGGACTCAGGCGAGAGTCGTGCATGACAGACAAGTTGAGAGACGTGAGTGTCGTGGAGGCGAAGTGAGAAGTGAAGGAGGACGGAAAAAAGTCGAGAACGGAGAACGAAGCATAAGGATGTGAGAGGGCAGAACTACAGAATACCAAAAGACGGTGTACAGACAACAAAAAACGCAAATGAAGACGTGTAGGTAAATGACAAAATGTGGTGAGATTAAGCCTTAAGTTCAAGGTAGCTTCAGGGACCTATAAGGCCACATGATGTAGTACTGATTTCCCCTTATCCTAGGGAAGGTCCTACACACAGACAACTATGACCCTACTAAATGCTCTCCGAATGCCGGTAAATCGTTTCAGAAGCCGGCGGATTTCTGGTTAGCCTTGCCACAACCTGACAATATGACAAGATCTACATATTCCACACATCCTTACGAGTGTAGCCCCAAAGTGGTTCAAAATCCTATCATGTGGCTTCTTCTTGACTTCCAATGTCCCTGCATGGGACTATCATTGGCATGCTGATACCTCCCTGTGATAAACTTTGGAACTCGACCTGAAACAACTTCCACTCATCATTGCCGGAGCATCAGTTGGCCTCCATTTTCCTCATCATCACACCATTGTGTTGGTAAAACACACGGAACTCCCAGACTACCTGCAGGGTTACTACTGCCCTTGGACTAAGATTCTTGAGTGCGGGATCATTCTCCTGTTCAAGAACTAACTGGTTTATGACTCACGGGATACTCATCATTTATCCCTATTATGACTTGCTCAATTCCTGACTCTTGTTTTGGGAACCTGTTCTCCCTGAGAGGAAGTTGACCTGTTCATCTAATTGTGGTCATAACGTGTCCTCGTAAAATCTAAATTAGGGACAAAGTCTTCCTCCTTCCTATCCTATTTGCTTCAAGCTGTGCGTTTTCCTAGCCATAACGCCTAGTCACTGGCACAGGCTGGATAACTCGTAATAGTCTATATCACACTATCTATTTCTGTGCAAGGGATTGTGGGTAAAACTTTGTTTCGGGTGTACTTTCCATTCCCCGCCTGCCAAATCATTCCCTATAACATTGAAACACCTTTGACTGGAGTTCAGGCCTTATCCAACGATGACTGTACTGAGACCAAATCGACTTCACATTCACCTTGTGAAGAGGGACCCTAATAATATCCATATACCTATACCTGGATCAAAAAGCCATTCTCGACCGGTGCACCTAACTTTCATCTAAGGGCAATGACCCCATCCAAAATTATGACGGTCACAACACTGTGTCACGCTGATCTTTTAGGATTTTGGAACCACTTTGTCACCATCAAGCGACACTGAAACCCTCCAAAAAACAAATTGGTTCAAAGTCTTCCCGAACTTTCTCAGACCTCAACATCTTTTCTGTTTTAACAATAGCCTGGGAACTACCTGTGGTCGAAGGGACACAGCACAACCTGTGGAAGCATACCTTCTGCTTCAGGGCCAACTGCTTTCCCCATCAACCGTCCACCTCTTGCCATAACATGACCTGACTCCTTGTCAATATGTGCAAGTTACAATAGTTTTGACTTCAAAAAACCATTCCTGCTTTTGGTTTGTCACTAGAAGGACCCTTATTCCGCCTGACTGGATGGAACCTGACTGACTTTCCCTCCTTTAGTAGTACCTGACTTTGGAATGATCATTTTGGTAAGGCCTATTTGAATTAAAACTCTTGGATTCTGACTTGACTTATTAGTCCCCAACCCGTACTATTGCTTGAACTCAACTTGTGTGGAGGGCGTATCATCTGCTATTGTTGCTGCTTTTTCAATCTTTGATAGCGCTTTCAGGAAAAGAGAGAAAGAAGAGTTCCAATGATTTTTACTATCGGTCATGAATGCCCATGTTTGAATTGCTCAACTTAAAAACAACTAAGTGCCTAATTTGGTTGAAGTCTTGTTTCACCGCCGTGGGTGGCCACCTACCCAACATTTGTTCCTGAACTCTAAGCAAACTCTACTGATTTTGATCTGGCAGTTTTTTCGCACTCCGAAATTTTTGCCTATACGCCTCAGGCATTAATTCATAGGCCTTAATAAATAGACTGTTTTACTACCTCATAATCACTGCACTGATCATTGATAGAGATGAGTAAATCTCTCTAGCTTTCCCATTAAACACAGTCTGAAGCAAAGTTGTCCATTGCTCTTTAGCCCACTTCATGCTTTCGGCATATCTTCGCGAAGTGAAAAATACTTGTCCACTTCCCCGGCAAATGTAGGTACACTCTAGTTGTCCGCTATTTTGGACGCTAATAGGTATCAATATGGAATCTAAATTCAAGGTATATTTTAGGTACTTCCTACGTATCTATTTGTATCTACTCACTTTTGGCTGAGTGTATTGTACCTAATTTGTAATCTAATTATACCTATTGACTTGATATTTTTCACTTCACTTAGATGTATCCTAAATATAACCTATTTGGACATAAGAATATTTCTTCTGATTAGATGTATCCTAAATATACCTATTTGGGACTTTAGAACTATTTTTTCTCTGCACTTAATGTATCTAAAATCTACCTATTTGGACTTAGAATATTGTTCGATTTTCTGAGATGTCTCTAATAACCTTTTGGACATAGATATTTTCACCTCACTAGATTGTATCTAAAATATACCTTATTTGGACTTAGAATATTTTCTCTGCACTAAAATAGACCTATTTGGACTTAGAAACTATTTTTCACTTTCACTATATGTATTTAAAATATACCTCTTTGGACTTAGGAATACCATATCGCATCACCCACCACGAACCTAAAATTGTATTTTGCACTTGTAATTTTTTTTCACAGCAGCGATTTTTCAATCTTTGCACGGTACGTACAGTGACATGTCGGAATCAGTCTCAAGATCAACCATCAACTTGTGAGCAATGATATTTCCTGTAATTGAAACATCCAGTATTATATTCACTCATTAGATAACAAATTTTTATGCTGTTACAGTTTTTGTAATTTACTTCCATGTAAATGATTAAACGGGACATTTTAATCAGCCTTGAAAGTGCGCTTATACCCGATTGCAACATAAATTCTGGGGTTTTTTTCTAAGAAAAGACCATCAGCAACATATTTTAATTTAAAAATTTACAATAAGGTGTTGGGAATTCTGATTATGTGTTTTTGTACTTGTTAGAAACATACTCAATTGCAAACAAAATAAAAATCTAAATGCATAAAAGAGTCACAAAAATGCGAGTTAAACATCAATGTTTAGCAAGAATTCTCCACCTTTGCAAACCTTGACGATTGCACTGGCATACTGGAGAGAACACAATTCATTTTGCGAATCAAAAAAAAAAAAATTAGGCAGTTTTAAAGACAAACCATTAGCAAGAGACACTCTCCCATCGCAGGCTGGTTGTAATGTTTTAATTAAATTAAATACAACGTCAATTTTACTCGCTAAAATATTAGTCATTTCCTCACCAATTCCCTAAACTCAGTACTGCCGACGATATTGTTTTCCTACGTGCTACTACACAGAGCCCGTCTCCATATTCATAGCGTATGAAAGTATCTTGTTTTTATTTTATTTCATGAGTTTTGTCGCAATTTTTAAGCTTTATTATAGTAACTAAATTGCGGTAAATGTCATTTAGTGTTAATTATTTACCTGATGTTCAGCATGTCCCACATTTTCGACCGGAATCAATTCGCGACTGAGCTGGAATGAGCTGAGGTGACATAGTGTCAATATATATCATTATTTGAAATCCGAAATCGTTGCCGGCTAACGGCCGCTGTAGAAGGCCTGATGCCGGGCAAAATGCCTGATGGGCCGCAAGTGCAAAACCCTGCAAAAATTGAACAAAATCAGCTTATTTCGATTCATTGCAGTGTTTGGATTAGACCAGTCGCGGAAGATTGGTATTGTGCCACCACCCTAATGAATTCGGCAGCCTCAACACGTAATAAACTGCAATGTTGCGTCCTCATACCCTAGTTCTGCTACTAACTCCACATTATGTTAACATTTGTCATTAACGGAGGTGGAGTTTTGCAAATACATAACGATAATACTTTTGCCTGTCACCTCACCTCAACTTTGTCGATCTCAAATACCCTACAAAAGAGCGAACAATCCCTGTTTTCACTCTCAAATCACAAGTTGACACCTAATAGCATTGCTATATACATATGTGAAAAAAAAACTCAAAAAAAATATAAATCCAAAATTTGAACAAATTTGCGACTACAATCCTCACTTCTGCGTTCCAATGCATGAGGGAAGCAAAGGCACCAGAGGTCATGAAATACGTCACACGGGTCACCACGTGTTCGTTTGGTTTATCAAGCAATTATTTAATGTTCACTCATGTGTTTTTCTCCATACGTACCTGAGTCGCTGGCCCTTCGTTCGAAACTAACAAACATGACGGCTCAAGTGAATAGCAGCACATTGTAACGGCGGTGCGTATTTAGAGGGCTCGGGATCAGCTGGTCCAGGGTACCGGTATGTGACCTTCGGGATCAAAGGTCACATTATTCAGGCGGTTTCCAGCCAGTCTTGCACGAGAAAGGTTGTTTCCCGATAAAAATTAGGAATTTCTACTGTTTTTCGAGAAAATTATGGAGTATTAACTCTCTGGAAAGTAATATATTATATAAGGAAAACATATATCAACTCGATTCTGAATGGCTTGTGATTTTGTTAGTCTGCAGTGTGCAAACAGTGGCTCTTTGGAATTGGCCTGTAAAACACAGGCTACAGGTAAAAGGTATACGTTTGTATTGCAGAACTCCACATCCGTAAATGAAAACATGTTAAAGACATAATGTTGGAGTTATGCTTGCAGAACTACATCATACCCTAGAATCTACGCCTAGAGTAGACATCGTCATGCTAGCTCAGTTCTTCACAATTCTGTTAAGTGTAAGTATTTTTTTTTTAAAAAAAAAAAGGTTAAAGTTTGTGACTGCGAGGCAGCCTAGTCATCATGCTGATGATAACGCTGGCCTGGAGTCATAAGTGTGGGCAGCTGCAGGCAACTAGCAGTAGCAATAATTTCTCATTTTTGTATGGTTCACTCGATATCCGAAAAAAGTGCTGAGTTCCAAAATATTTGTTACTTCTGACGGTTAGTAATACCTGGGATAGAATGTTCGCCTGACTCAAACGTCAGACTCAAAGCGGGAGGGGTTGACGTCACATAGCGGTTTGAAAAGAACAAAGGGGGGAAGCCCAGGGGGGGGGTGGAATCGCCGAATACAGTGAAAAACAAACTGCGCAAATTGTACTTTCTTCTAGTATAATTGCTTCTAAATATAATAAGTTGTGTATGTGCAATGATATTATCTCATTAAGTGGGAATATGGGGTTGGAGGGGCTAAAAAATGAAACATTTAAAAAATTTTTTTAAAATAAGGAGGTAAAACTACAGTACATTTCTGTTGACTTTTTGTTTGACAACAATCGGAGCTTCCGTTCAAAAGTTATGGTCGAAAATGTCGCCTTGCGACTTGAAATGTCTTGTGTTATTCGTATGTATTTTTCTTGTTCCTCAAGATGCGGAATTTCAGTCCTGAGGCGGACATTTTCGACCATTAACTTTTGAACGGAAGCTCGCTTGTGGTCAAACCAAAAAAAAGGTACATTTTTGCCTATTTAAATTTTAAAATATTCATTTGTAGCCCCTCCAAACCCCATATTACCCCTTAATCAAAGAGTGCAATAACTTTTAATATGATGAGAATTAGGAAACTGCCTTTGTAAATCTATGTTTGTTCAAGAACTGATAACATGCAATCATTGCACCAGGGCTTCGTTATGAGACGTCCACCAAAACGAAACAGTGCAAGAGGACATAGGCGATCAAGAATATACTTATCATTTACATGTTGTCAGCATTTGATTGATTTAAAAAAAAAGATTGCTATGGTTAGTCATCGTAAGCATGAGTATAAAAACCAAATTTTTAATTTTGACAATAAAGTTGCAAACCATGTCGAAATGTGATGTCAACACTTGATTTTAGGGCCTAAATAGTAATACTGCCAGTTGCCTAAATGTGTGCAGCTGGGAAAATGGGTGTTTTTATGAAGATGAGTTATAACTTTGGCATGAGGGCAAATTCAGAAATAATTTTTATGCA